>CP092098.1:1512500-1555000 GCA_029203775.1 Neoneuromus ignobilis
AGAGAGTCATCCAAATGTGACGCCTAGATTTGGTATTTTATTGAAATGAAACAAAATAATCTCTACACATGTTTCTTTTCATTAAAACACAAATCTAAACGTCATATTTGTATGACCCTATATATATATAGAGAGAGAGAGAGAGAAAGAGAGTCATCCAAATGTGACGCCTAGATTTGGTATTTTATTGAAATGAAACAAAATAATCTCTACACATGTTTCTTTTCATTAAAACACAAATCTAAACGTCATATTTGGATGACCCTATATATATATATATATATATATATATATATATATATATGCATGTGTGTGTGTGTATGTTACAATAATTGTTTGACATTCTAAACTTGCAGAAAACATAGCTGATATTCGAAGGCGTTCTAATCGACATAGACTTTTATGTACGCATAGTTTTTGTGACCAAGGTCATCTTGTTTAAAACTGTATCAACTCAATATCATTACAACACACACACACACACACACACTTGTGTGTGTGTGTGTGTGTGATAAATAAATAGACAGATATATGAAATGTATGCTAATACTTGGTAGTTTCGAAGGCGGTATGCAGTCGCCCGGAGGCGATACACGACGGACTAACCGTACCACACTGTATAGTAAATTCGCTGTTTTTTTCCTCCTCCTCTCTCCTCTCCTCGCCACGCTCGTTCACTCAGTCCCTCACACACACACACACACACGCGTCGTTTTTTTCAATTCTTGCACGAAAACAGCTTCCGTAATTCTTAGACAGGTCGAGATTTTTCCATCGGTGCTCTATTAAATCCCGTCCATTATCGTTTTTTTTGGAGCACTGTTTGTATAAGATTTGTTGATTTTGGATTGAAATTCGCTCGAATATTCGCCAAAATGTAACGACTTGTAAAAATGTCTACTGAGAAACAAACAGTGGTTGTTTTTGGCCGCCATTGCAGTCGGGTTTCATTTTCAAAAATTGTCAAATAAATATATTTTATACAGAATTTAATGCTCTTTGAAATGATATAAGATTTTTTGATTTTGGATTGAAATTCACTAAAATATTTGCCAAAATGTAACGACTTGTAAAAATATCTACTTAGAAATAAACAGTGGTTGTTTTGTACGACCATTGCAGTCGGATTTCATTTTCAAAAATTGTCAAAAAAATATATCTTATACAGAATTTAATGCTCTTTGAAATGGTGTAAGATTTTTTGATTTTGGATTGAAATTCGCTAAAATATTCGCCAAAATGTAACGACTTGTAAAAATGTCTACTTTGAAACAAACAGTGGTTGTTTTGTCGTACAATTGTAGTTGGATTTCATTTTCAAAAATTGTCAAAAAAATATATCTTATACAGAATTTAATGCTCTTTCAAACGATTTATCATTTTATAATTTTCGATTGAAATTCGCTGAAATATTTGCAAAAATCTGACGACTTGCAAAATATCTCACTTTGAATTAAGCAGTGGTTGTTTTGTACGACCATTGCAGTCGGATTTCATTTTCAAAAATTGTCAAAAAAATACATCTTATACAGAATTTAATGCTCTTTGAAATGGTGTAAGATTTTTTGATTTTGGATTGAAATTCACTAAAATATTTGCCAAAATGTAACGACTTGTAAAAATATCTACTGAGAAATAAACAGTGGTTGTTTTGTATCGCCATTGCAGTCGGGTTTCATTTTCAAAAATTGTCAAATAAATATATTTTATACAGAATTTAATGCTCTTTGAAATGATATAAGATTTTTTGATTTTGGATTGAAATTCGCTAAAATATTCGCCAAAATGTAACGACTTGTAAAAATGTCTACTTTGAAACAAACAGTGGTTGTTTTTTGCCGCCATTACAGTCGGGTTTCATTTTAAAAAATTGTCAAAAAAAAGAACGTTACTCGGCCATCATCGACCGTATTTAAATCTCGAATCGATTTAAACGTACACTCATTCAAATCACTTACTAAACGTGCAACTAGTCCATTCGCGAATTGTCTTCGCGTAATCCGATCGGCAATGAGAACGGAAAAAAGACGTGTGTGTGTGTGTGTGTGTGTGTGAAAGAGTGGAAGAAAACACCTAACAACAACAGCACACGTTCACAACAGCAGCAGCAATAATAATAATAATAACCTTAGCATTTACTCGTTCGGTTTCCTCGTCGTCGTTATTGAACCGAATATTGAAATTCGTGTCCTATGGGTTAATTTGATTAATTGGCGGCGGACGGTCGAACACACACACACACACACACACACACACGCTTTTTCCTCCTTCTCTCGTTCGATTTTCGTACCGTATGAGGAATTATCAAACGAGATACAAAATGTCTATTTGTTCAGATAAATTCGTTTTGTAGACATTTTGATGGTTTTTGTGCCGGCCATTGTAGGCGGATCTCATTTTCGAAAATCTCTTCAACAATATATCTTATAGAGAATTTAACGCTCTTTCGAACGGTGTACGATTTTTCGATTTTTGGTGAAGGGTTCTGAAGATATTTCCAAAAAATGACTAGTTGTAAAAATGATATCTGTAAAATAGACAGTGGTTGACTTGTACCTCCATTGTGGACGGATTTTGTTTATAAAAATTGCCAAAAAAATATATCTTGTACAGAATTTAACGCTCTTTCAAGCAGTGAACATCTTTTTCATTTTCGATAAAAAGTTCTAAAGATATTTTCAAAAAAATGACAACTTGTAAAAATGACATCTGTAAAATAAACAGTGGTTGACTTGTACCTCCATTGTGGACGGATTTTGTTTATAAAAATTGTCAAAAAAATATATTTTATACAAAATTTAACGCTCTTTCAACTGATGAACATCTTTTTCATTTTTGATAAAAAGTTCTAAAGATATTTTCAAAAAAATGACAACTTGTAAAAATGACATCTGTAAAATAAACAGTGGTTGACTTGTACCTCCATTACGGACGGATTTTGTTTATAAAAATTGCCAAAAAAATATATCTTGTACAGAATTTAACGCTCTTTCAAGCAGTGAACATCTTTTTCATTTTTGATAAAAAGTTCCAAAGATATTTTCAAAAAAATGACAACTTGTAAAAATGACATCTGTAAAATAAACAGTAGTTGACTTGTACCTCCATTGTGGACGGATTTTGTTTATAAAAATTGCCAAAAAAATATATCTTATACAGAATTTAACGCTCTTTCTAACGATGTACGATTTTTCCATTTTTGGTAAAGGGTTCTGAAAATATTTGCAAAAAATGACTACTTATAAAAATGACATCTGTAAAACGAACAGTAGTTGACTTGTACCTCCATTGTGGACGGATTTTGTTTATAAAAATTGTCAAAAAAATATATTTTGTACAGAATTTAACGCTCTTTCAACTGATGAACATCTTTTTCATTTTCGATAAAAATTTCCAAAGATATTTGCAAAAAAATGACAACTTGTAAAAATGACATCTGTAAAATAAACACTGGTTGACTTGTACCGCCATTGTGGACGGATTTTGTTTACAAAAATTGCCAAAAAAATACATCTTATACAGAATTTAACGCTCTTTCAACCGGTGAAAATTTTTTTCATTTTCGATAAAAATTTCTAAAGATATTCGCTAAAAACCGACAAAGATCAACGATTCGACAAGACAGAAAAAATCGTTGTAATCAATCAGGGTTCTAGATACATAAAACGGCTTAAAAAGAGAGCACGACAGATAGGTTACAGACGGCGAGCGAGTGAGACAGAGATACGAATCTGTATCGAATTGAAATTTGGAAGTTTTGAAGAGAAAAAAATCCTCCATCCATCAGCGGATTGAAGAGACTGGTGATGTTTCTGGTGCGTGTGTGTGTGTGTGTGTGTGCGTGTGTGTGTATGTGTGTGTGTGTGTGTGTGTGTGTGTGTGTGTGCGTGTGTGTGTGTGTGTGTGTACCTGTCAACATAAATAAATAATAATAATGTCCGACATCGCTCTCGTGTCTTCGTAAACACATTCTTCCGGTTCGAGGCCTGCATCGAAGGCACGCGCGTGCCTAAACGTTTACAGCCGTGCGTTTACACATTCGCGCGTGTGTGTGTGTGAGTGAGATTTTTTCCGAATCCGAGAACCGTCTCTTCCATTTTCGTCTCGCACGTCCGTCCGATTCGGGTCACAACTGTATTATCGCCGGCTGATAAAGAGAAAGACCTGTCGGTCTTGTTTGGACGTGACGCTCGGAGCGACGGTTCTTCCTGTTCGGCGGTGGCCACTATCACTGATTTTCTTTTTAAACCAGGGTCGATAATTAAACGAATTGTGTGAACAGTTTTCAATTTTGGATTGGAATTTTTACTAAAAACTGATGATTTAAAAAAAATGACTATTTTTGAAAAAACAGTGGGTTGTTTGTACTGCCAGTGCAGACGGATGTGATTTTTAAAAAATGTCAAAAAAATGTATCTTATAGGAAATTTAACGCTCTTTCAAACTATGTACGATTTTTCAATTTTGGATTAAAATTAGCGAAGATATTTGATAAAAACTGACGATTTGTAAAAAAACTATTTTGAAAAAAACAGTGGTCTGTTTGTACTGCCAGTGCAGACGGATGTGATTTTTAAAAAATGTCAAAAAAATGTATCTTATAGGAAATTTAACGCTCTTTCAAACTATGTACGATTTTTCAATTTTGGATTAGAATTCGTGAAGATATTTGATAAAAACTGACGATTTGTAAAAAAATTATTTTGAAAAAAACAGTGGTCTGTTTGTACTGCCAGTGCAAACGGATGTGATTTTTAAAAAATGTCAAAAAAATATATCTTGTATTAAATTTAATGCTCTTTCAGACTATGTACGATTTTTTAATTTTGGATTAAAATTCGCGAAGATATTTGATAAAAACTGACGATTTGTAAAAAAACTATTTTGAAAAAAACAGTGGTCTGTTTGTACTGCCAGTGCAGACGGATGTGATTTTTAAAAAATGTCAAAAAAATGTATCTTATAGGAAATTTAACGCTCTTTCAAACTATGTACGATTTTTCAATTTTGGATTAAAACTAGCGAAGATATTTTCAAAAAACTGACGACTTGTAAAAAAATCTACTTGAAAATAAACAGTGGTTGATTTGTACCTCCATTGCAAGCGAATGTGATTTTCTGAAACTGTCCAAAAAATATATCTTTAACAAAATTTAATGCTCTTTTGAACGGTGTATGACTTTTTTATTTCGGATAAACGGTTCTAAAAATATCTGCCAAAAACTAACGGCTTGTAAAAATATCTTCTTGAAAATGAACAGTGATTGTTTTTTTTTGTAAAGGCGGCTCTAGTATAAGCGGGTGTGATTTCCAAAAATTGTCAAAAAAATATATCTTATATAAAATTTAACGCTCTTTTGAACGGTGTATGACTTTTTCATTTCGGATAAACGGTTCTAAAAATATCTGCCAAAAACTAACGAGTTGTAAAAAAATCTTCTTGAAAATGAACAGTGACTGTTTTTTTTTTAAATGCGGGTCTAGTATAGGTGATTGTGATTTTCGAAAATTGTCAAAAAAATATATTTTATATAGAATTTAACGCTCTTTCGAACGGTGTATATTTTTTTAATTTTAGATTGAAATTAGTAAAAATATTTAACAAAAACTGACGATTTGTAAAATTGTCTATTTGGAAAAAACAATGGTTTGTTTGTACCGCCATTGCAGGTGAATATGATTTTCAAAAAAAATCAAATAAAAATCACCTAGTATAAAATTTAACGCTCTTTCAAACGGTATATAAATTTTTAATTTTGGATTAAAACTCGCAAAGATATTTTCCAAAAATCGACGACTAGTAAAAATATCTATTGAATACAAACAGTGGTTATCTCGTACCGCCATTACATTCAAGTGTGATATTCAAAAAATTCCAAAAAAATATATCTTATATAGAATTTAATTCTCTTTCAAACGATATATAAATTTTTAATTTTGAATCAAAACTCATAAAGTTATTTGCCAAAAATCGACGACTTGTCAACCACTCTTTGTTTCTAAGTAGATATTTTTACTTGTACTGCCATTACAGGCAAGTATGATTTCCAAAAATATCAAAAAAATATATCTTATATAGAATTTAATTCTCTTTCAAACGATATATAAATTTTTAATTTTGGATCAAAACTCACAAAGATATTTGCCAAAAATCTACGACTTGTCAACCACTGTTTGTTTCTAAGTAGATATTTTTACTTGTACCGCCATTACAGGCAAGTGTGATTTTCAAAAAATGTCAAAAAAATATATTTTATATATAATTTAACGCCCTTTCAAACAGTGTATAAATTTTTAATTTTGGATTAAAACTCACAAAGATATTTGCCAAAAATCAACGACTTGCAAAATATCTACTTGGAAACAAACAGTGGTTGACTTGTACCGCCATTACATTCAAGTGTGATTTTCAAAAAATGTTAAAAAAAGATATCTTATATAGAATTTAATTCTCTTTCAAACGATATATAAATTTTTAATTTTGGATCAAAACTCATAAAGTTATTTGCCAAAAATCGACGACTTGCAAAATATCTACTTGGAAAAACAGTAACTATATTATGTGTGGGAGATCGGAATGGCGGGGCAAAGGTGGGGGAGTTATTTTTCTTCCCCGTCGGCAAGTATAAAATTGATGATCGTCTAGAGACAAATCGCCCGAAACGGATGCAAATTAATTAAACAACTGAAACGTGTGGATGGAGGTTTCGAGGGGTGGTTAGGCAAATAAAACGAACCAAAACTGGCACAACACGAACGTGTCGTCGGGCGCACGTAACGAACTTGGAACACACGATCGAGATAAAACATTCACATAAATTACAACAATACGTTTATATCCACGACTTATTCAAAATGGACATCGACTTGGACAGAAAGTCTTTAGAAGAAACAAATCTAAAAATTTTAAAAGAATCTAGACAAATTGTTAAGAAGTTTTAAAAGTTTAATTTTTTAAAAGTTTCACCTATCGTTTCCTTATATAAAATCCGAACGTTTTTTTTTTGGCACCCGGATGTAGAATTTTTGGAAAATATTTCAAGCGGCCATTTTGTACAACCTGATTCAACACACACGAGTTTCTATAATTTCTAAACGTCGTTGAAGAATCAAAAATTCCATGATAATCTTCCACACTGAGTTGAAATGTCATAGTGAGCTTAAAACAAATTCAAACATGGCTGCCGGCAGCTGTCAAAATTATCGAAAAACCCTATATTCCAAATAGTGATTTTCTTATCATTTTTGGAATTTAAAATTCAATTCTTGATCGTTTAAAATCGACAGCGAGTTCATCTACTGGTCGAAACATAAAATCGTTTTATCTATTGTTTATTTACATAAAATCCAGACATTTTTTTGGCAACCGGATCTGGAATTTTTGGAAAATATTTCAAGCGGCCATTTTGTACAACCTGATTCAACACACACGAGTTTCTACAATTTCTAAACGTCGTTGGAGAATCAAAAATTCCATGATAATCTTCCACACTGAGTTGAAATGTCATATTGAGCTTGAAACAAATTCAAACATGGCTGCCGGCAGCTGTCAAAATCATCAAAAAATCCTATATTCCAAATAGTGATTTTCTTATCATTTTTGGAATTTAAAATTCAATTCTTGATCGTTTAAAATCGATACCGAGTTCATCTACTGGTCGAAACATAAAATCGTTTCACCCATCGTTTCCTTAAATAAAATCCAGACGTTTTTTTGGCAACCGGATCTAAGAATTTTTGAAAAATATTTCAAGCGGCCATTTTGTACAACCTGATTTAACACACACGAGTTTCTACAATTTCTAAACGTCGTTGGAGAATCAAAAATTCCATGATAATCTTCCACACTGAGTCGAAATGTCATATCGAGCTTGAAACAAATTCAAACATGGCTGCCGGCAGCTGTCAAAATCATCGAAAAACCCTACATTCCAAATAGTGATTTTCTTATCATTTTTGGAATTTAAAATTCAATTCTTGATCGTTTAAAATCAATAGCGAGTTCATCTACTGGTCGAAACATAAAATCGTTTTATCTATTGTTTATTTACATAAAATCCAGACATTTTTTTGGCAACCGGATCTAGAATTTTTGGAAAATATTTCAAGCGGCCATTTTGTACAACCTGATTCAACACACACGAGTTTCTATAATTTCTAATCGTTGTTGGAGAATCAAAAATTCCATAATAATCTTCCACACTGAGTTGAAATATCATAGTGTGCTTAAAACAAATTCAAACATGGCTGCCAGCAGCTGTCAAAATCATCGAAAAACCCTATATATTGCAAATAGTGATATTCTTATCATTTTTGGAACTGTAATTCGATTCTCGATCGTTTAAAATCAACAGCCAGTTCATCTACTGGTCGAAACATAAAATCGTTTCACCCATCGTTTCCTTAAATAAAATCCAGACGTTTTTTTGGCAACCGGATCTAAGAATTTTTGGAAAATATTTCAAGCGGCCATTTTGTACAACCTGATTTAACACACATGAGTTTCTATAATTTCTAAACGTTGTTGAAGAATCAAAAATTCCATGATAATCTTCCACACTGAGTTGAAATATCACAGTGAGGTTAAAACAAATTCAAACATGGCTGCCGGCAGCTGTCAAAATCGTGATATTTTTATTGGAAACCCCTATATATTCAGTTATATAACATCCAATCGACCAATCATCTCGATCGACAACCCAATTTCTAGATCATTTCGTAAACGATGCGTCTTTGAAACGTCTAAGAGATATGTTGAGGCGCGTTGAACGCGTGCGACTGAAACACAAGATCGCGTACGCACTTTGAGTTGTATTTCACACACACACACACGTACGCGCGTTGCCGGTTCGTAATTTTTACGATGTGGGTCTATTTGAGAGAAAGTTGCCACGGTTTGTCGCCTGCGCCGACGACGAGATCACCACGCATTTGTGATCACCGGCGAGATTTCGTCGCCCGGGGGCCTCGGTTCGGTGCGACGAAACGTACGAATGTACGCTATTGTGCCGTACGTGCAGGAATTGTCGACACATACATACATACACACACACGAATACACACGTTTACTTGGTGTTTTTTTAGGTCAGATGGAATTTTCGATAGGGATTCGATTGAAAGTTGAGTCAGTCTTGAAAAAACGGGTGTACGAAGATGTCATTTTTATCTGAGTTTTTGGCAAATATTTTTGTAAGTTTTAATCCAAAATTGAAAATTTATATATCGTTTGAAAGGGCGTTAAATTCTATATAAGATATATTTTTTTGGATTTTTTTTAATATCACACTTGCTTGTAATGGCGGTACAACTCAACCACTGTTTGTCTCAAAGTAGACATTTGTACACATCGTCAGTTTTTTGAAAATATCTTTGCAAATCTCGAACCAAAATTGAGAATTGGTATACCATTCGAAAGAACGTTAAATTCTGTACCTGATATATTTATTTTTTATATTTCTTGGAATTCTTATCCTCTTACAACGGTAAAATAAGTTTTTCGAAAACATTATTTGTACACACAAACAAACATATATATAAATATATATATATATATATATATATATATATATATATATATATATATATACTATATATTTGACACATACACGAGATAACAAAATATCTCCTTCC
Organism: Neoneuromus ignobilis; assembly: GCA_029203775.1. Lineage (NCBI taxonomy): Eukaryota > Metazoa > Arthropoda > Insecta > Megaloptera > Corydalidae > Neoneuromus > Neoneuromus ignobilis. Next base: position 1,522,131 of record CP092098.1, read on the forward strand.
GCCTTCTAAAAAACGTCTTTTGAATTTCACTTGGCTTTTTATCTACAAAAAAAAAAAAGTTTTTCGAAGGTACATTAATTATGATTTAATTGCTTATTTGTATATATATATATATATATATATATATATATATATATATATATATATATATATATATATATATATATATATATATATATATATATATATATATAATGGCGATACTCATATATTGACACATACACGAGATAACAAAAGAGAGAAAGATAGAGAATAAAAAACGTCGATTGAACGAAACGTAAATCCACTTTCGGTTTTTTACTCTACGTACCTTTTAAAGGTCACAGGTTCAGTAATTGAATAAATTATTAGTACATTAATTATGTATTTAATGCGCTGATACATAAATATATATATATATACATATATATATATATATATATATATATAAATATATATGATAAATATAACGTATATATATATGTGACGTATATATATATATATATATATTGATATAACTATATATATATATAAATAAATCATCCAAATGTAACGCCTAGATTTGTGTTTCACTGAAAATAACAAAATGGCGAATACATTATTGATGAAACTTCGTACTGTATATAAATAAATGACATTTAAAAACCGTAATCAAAATATGTCATGACGTTTCAGACAACTAATATATATATATATATATATATATATATATATATATATATATATATATATACATATGTGTGTGTGTGTGTATGTGTGTGTGTGTGTGGGGGTGGAAAATATCTATCTCTTACTCAGTCTCTCTGCAAATTTGAACTATTATTCCATCTCTTTCAATCTCATTATATCGATATTTATTATAACCAACATTTTAATTAAGTCGACTATGGAATATTCATTTTGTGTGTGTGTGAGTGAGTGAATGAGTATGTGAATGAGTGTAAGAATGAGTGTGTGAATGAGTGTATGAGTGAGTGTGTGAGTGAGTGTGTGTGTGAGTGTGTGTGAGTGAATGAGTATAAGATTGAGTGAGTGAGTGTGAGAGTGAGTGTGTGAGTGCGTGTGTGAGTGCGTGTGTGAGTGTGTGAGTGAGAATAAATGAGTAAGTGTGTGAGTGAATAATTGAGTGTGTGTGAGAGAAAGAGACAGAGAGTGAGAGAGAGAGTGTGAGAGAGTGAGAGTGTGTGAGTGAGTGAGTGTGTTGTGTATATTAGATTGTCAGAAAAGTCATGACGCACTTTGACTGATTTTCAAATGTCATTTATTTAAACAAAATACACCATTTAATCAATACTATATTCGCCATTTTGTTATATCAATCAAAACACAAATCTAGACTAAAATAAATATATAAATAAATAAATAAATAAATATATATATATATATATATATATATATATATATATATATATATATATAAATAGACTTATAATAAATATATGTGTATATATTAGGTTGTCAAAGAAGTCATGACACGTTTTGACAACGATTTTCAATTATCATTTATTTATATAAAATACGACGTTTAATCAATAATGTATTCGCCATTTTGTTATTTCTTATAAATCACAAATCTAGACATTACATTAGAATGACTCTCTCTCTCTCTCTCTATATATATATATATTTAGAGAGAGAGAGAGAGTCATTCTAATGTAATGTCTAGATTTGTGATTTATAAGAAATAAATATATATATAAATAAATATAAATATATAAATAAAGATATATTTATATATATATATATATATATATATATATATATATATATATATATATACACACAATTATACATACAAAATAAATTTCCATATTGTATTTAATTAAAATGTTGGTTATAATAAATATCGATATAACGAGATTGACAAAGATGGAATTATGTTCAAATTTGCAGAGAGACTGAGTAAGAGATAGATATTTTCCACACACTAATATATGTATATATAAGTGTGAGAAAATTTATTATGAGAAATAAGTATGAGAAAATTTAGTAATGAAAATTAAGTATGAGAAATATTAAATATATATATATATATATATATATATATATATGTATACAATTATACATACAAAATGAATTTTCCATAGTTGACTTAATTAAAATGTCGGTTATAATAAATATCGATATAACGAGATTGACAGAGATGGAATGTATGTTCAAATTCGCAGAGAGACTGAGTAAGAGATAGATATTTTCCACACACTAACATATATATATGAGTATGAGGATCGAAATGAGACTTCAGGATATAATTGACACTAAAGAAATAAATATCCAACTAAATCCTTCATTCTCATCCGTGCCACCCTGTACATACGCACGTAATCGAACTACTGCTGCGTTCTTTAATTGACTCGTATCTACGATCGACTTCTTGCATAAACATCTGACCCAAATAACGATTTCCTGCTACATCCATCACTTATTACCAATCAGAACTGTCGATTTAATTTATATATATTTATATATATATATATATATATATATATATATATATATATATATATATATATAAATGTGTATGTATATGAAACAGAATTCCATTGACAGTCAACTGTGCAGCAACCCGTTCATTTCCAGTACGTGAACTTGAATCGCCCGTACCAGTTTTTCCATTTTAGTCGACCGTGTGTGTGTTTGTGCGAGAGTACCATTGAGAAGCGCGCCCGTTCGTAAATGGTGCACGCACCGTCGTCCGTCCGTTTTATGGTAAGACGAGATGTCCGATCCGGTACGACACCCTTCCAGAGTTCATTCATACGTGCCATTGACGATGGATCTGTCCGTCCGTCCGTCTGTGCCGCGTCTCTTCGGACATTTTTTTCACATCCATTTACAGTACGGACGAGTACTGTTAGTTTTTAACGGTTATCGTACGTTCATATATATATATATATATATATATATATATATATATATATATATATATATATATATATATATATCACAACCATCAACGACCTCTTTCGATCGATTGCTGGATGAAAACATTTCTCAAAACTCCACCAAACCCCAACAAATATCAATGTTTTTTCTCTTCTCTCAATCGAATCCGACGAATTTTCTCATATTTCTGATAAATGAAACTCGTAGGCGATATTCACACTAGTCAACATGCATACAGTATTCACACTAGTCGAAACGCATACAGTATTCACACTAGTCGACACGCATACAGTATTCACACTGGTCGATATGCATACGGTATTCACACTAGTCAACACGCATACAGTATTCACACTGGTCGATATGCATACGGTATTCACACTAGTCAACACGCATACGGTATTCACACTAGTCGACACGCATATGGTATTCACACTAGTCAACACGCATACAATATTCACACTAGTTGACATGCATACGGTGTTCACACTAGTCAACACGCATACAGTATTCACACTAGTCAACATGCATACAGTATTCACACTAGTCAACATGCATACAGTATTCACACTAGTCGACATGCATACAGTATTCACACTAGTCAACATGCATACAGTATTCACACTAGTCGACATGCATACAATATTCACACTGGTCAACATGCATACAGTGTTCACACTAGTCAACATGCATACAGTATTCACACTAATCAACATGCATACAGTATTCACACTGGTCAACATCCATACAGTAATCACACTTGTCAACATGCATACAGTATTCACACTGGTCAACATGCATACAGTATTCACACTTGTCAACATGCATACAGTATTCACACTAGTCGACACGTATACAGTATTCACACTAGTCGACATGCATACAGTATTCACACTAGTCAACACGCATACAGTATATTCACATTAGTCAACATGTATACAGTATTCACGGCTCGCACGCTCTTACCCGAAAACTGATTTTTTTAGGTGGTGGAATTTGGAGATAAGAGGGTGTGAGACGAGCGGTGATGGGCGTGAATACTGTATGGATGTTGACTAGTGTGGATACCCCCATTCGGACTGCCTGTATGTATGTAAACGTGTACGGATTATGAAAAAAATATTACGAAAGATCGCTCGAAGCGTTCGAATAAAGTACGTGTATTTTTTTTCCTCGAAAAAAGTATGAATCATGACGTTTATGATGACCATTACGATTAATTTATTAATTATCCGTCGACGTGAACGATCGAGTTGCACGCGTATACACGCACACACACACACACGCACGTGTGTGTGCCGAGAGAGAGAGAGAGACTTGTCATTATGTCATACGAAATGGAGGCCACCTACAAAGCAGAATCACCAACAATTTCCTGATCAATAAAACCATCATTGTCGACGCTGTCAAATAAATCAACGAAGAAATCGCTATATAAACTAGAAATCAGGTTCCGTGAAATTCCGAGAGAGAGAGAGAGAGAAAATGGACAGACGATGTGGTTCGTTCGTTCGTTATGTTTTTAATTTCAGAAATTGATTTTTACACATGGAAGAAACAAAAACCATAATTTGCAAATCTCTCTCTCTCACTCACTCACTCACTCACTCACTCACTCACTCACTCACTCACTCACTCACTCACTCACTCACTCACTCACTCACTCACACACTCACTCACTCACTCACTCACACTGACTCACTCACTCACTCACACTGACTCACTCACTCACTCACACTGACTCACTCACTCACTCACACTGACTCACTCACTCACTCACACTGACTCACTCACTCACTCACTCACTCACTCACTCACTCACTCACTCACTCACTCACTCACTCACTCACTCACTCACTCACATACTCACTCACTCACTCAGTCACTCACTCAACTCACTCACTCACTCACTCAACTCACTCACTCAACTCAGTCACTCACTCACGAACACACTCTCTCACTCACACACTCTCTCACTCACACACTCTCTCACTCACACACACACACAAAACAATGGAAAATTGATACGTGTAATCTGTCTCTCTCTCTCTTTTGTACCTATAGACATATCTTCCACGTGTGATTCCTTGAAAAGGATTTTTCCAAACAATGGAAAATCAATCCGTTTATTCTCTCTCTTTCTCTTTTGTACTTAAAGACATATCTTCCACGTGTGATTCTTTGAAAATGTTTTTTCCAAAAAATTGAAAATATATCCGTGTAATCTGTCACTCTCTACCTCTCTCTCTTTCTTCCACGTGTGATTCCTTGAAAAGAATTTTTCCAAATAATGGAAAATTGATACGTGCAATCTGTCACTCTCTACCTCTCTCTCTCTTTCGTACTTAGAAACATATCTTCCACGTGTGATTCCTTGAAAAGGATTTTTCCTAACAATGGAAAATCAATCCGTTTAATCTCTCTCTCTCTCTCTCTCTTGTACCTAAAGACATATCTTCCACGTGTGATTCCTTGAAAAAGATTTTTCCAAACAATGAAAAATCGATACGTGTAATCTGTCACTCTCTACCTCTCTCTCTTTCGTACTTAGAGACATATCTTTAATCTCTCTCTCTCTCTCTTTTGTACCTATAGACATATCTTCCACGTGTGATCCCTTGAAAATGTTTTTTCCAAAAAATTGAAAATATATCCGTGTAATCTGTCACTCTCTACCTCTCTCTTTTTCTTCCACATGTGATTCCTTGAAAAGAATTTTCCAACCAATGGAAAATCAATCCGTTTAATCTCTTTCTCTCTCTCTCTCTCTCTCTATTTTATACCTAGAGACATATCTTCCACGTGTGGTTCTTTGAAAATGATTTTTCCACAAACGAATGTACGAAAAAATCGATTCGTGTTATAATCTCTCTCTCTCTCTCTTTAAAACCTCGCCACAGAAACACACAGAGCCGTGCACGAGTTCGAAATCCGTCGTTCGTCGGTAATTTCGAGCGACTCATCGTCCAAATGAATAATGGAATCGCGTACGTACGTCTAACGGGGCTGTCCCGTCCCGTCCCACGCCCCTCCATTGTATGGTAATTGTCGACACGCGTCGGGTTCGAACCCATGCCGCGAATAATCGTCCGTGTGTCTCGATTAAGAACGGCCCTGGAACTCGCTCTTTCCAGCCATCTGATCCAGGATCGATTTAAAAAATAATATCACATAGGGAGTTGCTCGGATCTGAACTGTTTTCGATCCTAAAACGATCGAAAAATCCAAAAAATTCTCGCGTTTTTCGAAATTTCCGTACGTCTCTACATCCAGTTTAATCCGTGCTAAACGAAACGCGTCTCTCTCGACCGATATTCGATTGTTTTCGGCCCGAAAACAGGTAACATACCTGCATATGTCACGGGAATCCGAACCGGAACGACCGACCAGACAGAGACGGACAGAGCGATGTACACGCGCGTACGATAGTCCGATTCACTCTTAGAAGCGCGTCGGGCGGCGTTGAAATCGTATCTTGTTTATAGAAACACCTACGCATCGTTAAAGCGAAACCGATACGTGGAACGTGCGCGCGAGCGAGACGGACGTATATCGTTCGGTTGTAAGTGTATGAGGGTGTCCTTTTCGCGCACGTACGACGGTTCGCGGAATGGAGGTAATAAAATTAATCATTTTCGGTCGACAAATAAAACGTCGTGGCTTAGTTTCAATTAAAGAAACACACACATACACACAATGGAAGTTTCACTCGTTCTATCCTTGTCTACATATCATTGTGATCAGTCGTCGTTGTTGTTGAGTGAAAATCGTGTCCTTTTTCTTCCACATCCACGCGTAGACCGCGATGTACGGACGATTCGTATATCTTTGTACATGATTTCGAAATTCCATCCAGATATCAAATAAACGCCGATCGAATCTCGTCTCTCACTCCTATCCATAGTCATCTTGTTCGTCTCTATTTAACCCCCCCCAAAAAAAAAAAATCTCGATTTTCCCCAATCAATCGCTATTTTCGATTTCCAGTATTTTCAATCGATCTAAAAATTCTCTCTCTCACTCTCTCTCTCTCTCTCTCGATACAATTTCTTTCTAGTTCGTTTTTATCCAAATACCCCAAACCATAAACAGAATGAGGAAGGGAAAGAAAGAGAGAGAGAATCAAAATATTACTCAATCGACCATTTCATTCTCTCTCTCTCTCCCTTTCTCTCGATACAATTTCTTTCTAGTTCGTTTTTATCCAAATACCCCAAACCATAAACAGAATGATGAAGGGAAAGAAAGAGAGAGAGAATCAAAATATTACTCAATCGACCATTTCATTCTCTCTCTCTCTCCCTTTCTTTCAATACAATTTCTTTCTAATTCGTTTTTATCCAAATATCCGAAACCATAAACAGAATGAGAAAGGAAAAGAGAGAAAGAGAGAGAATCAAAATATTACACAATCAACCATTTGATTCTCTCTCTCTCTTTCTCTCCCTTTCTCTCAATACAATTTCTTTCTAGTTCGTTTTTATCCAAATACCCCAAACCACACACACACACACACACACATGTATATACAGAATGAGGGAGAGAGAGAGAATCAAAATATTACTCAATCAACCATTTGATTCTCTCTCTCTCTCTCTTTCTCTCAATACGATTTCTTTCTAGTTCGTTTTTATCCAAATACCCCAAACCATAAACAGAATGAGGAAGGAAAAGAGAGAGAGAGAAAGAATCAAAATATTACACAATCAACCATTTGATTCTCTCTCTCTCTCTCCCTTTCTCTCGATACAATTTCTTTCTAGTTCGTTTTTATCCAAATACCCCAAACCATAAACAGAATGAGGAAGGAAAAGAGAAAGAGAGAGAGAGAATCAAAATATTACTCAATCAACCATTTCATTCTCTCTCTCTCCCTTTCTCTCAATACGATTTCTTTCTAGTTCGTTTTTATCCAAATACCCCAAACCATAAACATACATATATACAGAATGAGGAAGGAAAAGAGAGAGAGAGAGAGAATCAAAATATTACTCAATCAACCATTTGATTCTCTCTCTCTCTCTCTCTCTCCCTTTATCTCGTTACAATTTCTTTCTAGTTCGTTTTTATCCAAATACCACAAACCATAAACAGAATGAGGAAGAAAAAGAGAGAGAGAGAGAGAGAGAATCAAAATATTACTCAATATCAACCATTTTCTTCCCTCTCTATCTCTCTCTCTTAATCCAATTCCATCACGTCTTGCTTCTATTAAAGTATTTGTGTTTGTCTGGGAAATGTATCAATTTAGGAGAAAAATCAATTTTGAAATAGGAAAATCAATTTTGAGGAAAATCAATTTTGGAGAAAAATCAATTTTTGGGAAAAAAATAAAAATTGTACGTTAAAGGATATTGAATTTACTCCATTTGACCCGAATTTAAAATTTTTGGGAGTACAAATAGGGCCGTAGAAAAATTCCAAAATGGTCAATATGTCAATCCATAATAGAGTTTTATGATGCATGTTGTTGTTTTTAAGTCGATTTCTCGAAAAATTACGATTTTTAATCGAAAATAAAAATATCTTGTTAAATTATTTCTAATTTGCTCCATAAATCCCAAATTTGAAGTATCTAGGGTGACAAATAGGGCCGTAGTAAAATTCCAAACTTTGTCAGTATATCAATCCATAACAGTGTCTTATGACGTATGTTGTTGTTTTTAAGTCGATTACTTGAAAAATCAAAATTTTTCAAGGAAAATAATTTTGTTAAAGAAAATCAAATTTTGGGGGAAAACTCCAAATTTCAAGTTTCTATTTAATATAATAAAAATGTCCATTTTTGAGTAACAATTTATTCTCTGATAATTTTGAGGAGAAATGAATTTTGACGAAAATGAATTTTGGGGAAAAATCAATTTTGAGGGAAACACAATTTTTGGAAGAAGTGTTTTTAACCGATTCGAAATGTTCGAAATGTCCATCTGGTACAACCTTAGTCCGTAATAATTTTGAGAAAAAATCAATTTTGGGGAAAAATCAATTTTGGGGGAAAATCAATTTTGGGGAAAAGTGTTTGTTAATCGATTTGAAATGTTCGAAATGTCCATTTGGTACGAATTTATTCTCTGATAAATTTGAGGAAAAATGAATTTTGACGAAAATGAATTTTGTGGAAGAATCAATTTTGGGGAAAACACAATTTTTGGAAAAAAGTGTTTTAAACCGATTCGAAATGTTCGAAATGTCCATTTGGTACAACCTCAGTTCTTAATAATTGTGAGGAAAAATAAATTTTAAGAAAAAAATAATTTTGAGGAAAAATCAATTTTGGGGGAAAATCAATTTTGGGGAAAAAAGTGTTTGTTAACCGATTTGAAATGTTCGAAATGTCCATTTGGTACGACCATTGTTCCTAATAATTTTGAAGAAAAATCAATTTTGGGGAAAATCAATTTTGGGGAAAAATCAATTTTGGAGAAAAATCAATTTTGGGGAAAACATATTTTAAACCTATTCAAAATGTCCATTTGGCACAACCCTAGTTGCTAATAATTTTGAGTAAAAATGAATTTTGAAGAGATATCAATTTTGGGAAAAATCAATTTTGGGGGAAAATCAATTTTGGGGAAAAAAGTGTTTGTTAACCGACTTGAAATGTTCGAAATGTCCATTTGGTACGACCATTGTTCCTAATAATTTTGAAGAAAAATCAATTTTGAGGAAAATCAATTATGGGGAAAATACAATTTTGGAGAAAAATCAATTTTGGGGAAAACATATTTTAAACCGATTAAAAATGTCCATTTGGCACAACCTTAGTTGCTAATAATTTTGAGTAAAAATGAATTTTGAAGAAAAATCAATTTTGGGGGAAAATCAATTTTGGGGAAAAAAGTGTTTGTAAATCGATTTGAATTATTCGAAATGTCCATTTGGTACGCCCATAGCCCCTAACTGATAAAAAAACCAACTCTCGAATTTTCGATCGGGGGTTTGGAAGCATCGCTCCAACCCCCCACCCCGTTTCGACTGTACTCAACGCCTCCCTATCATTCCAGACGACCGAACTGGACGCCTACCTCACCAAACCGGACCTGGACCGTCTACCCCGCCTCCATTCCGATCCGGACGTCGCGACGTCCCCGAAACCGCCTCGCCACGTCGCGCCGACCCGTTTCGACGACTTCTTCGACCCGTACGTCGCGTCCGCGCCGACGACGACGTCGTCGTCGTCGCTCGACCCGTACGCCAAGAAACCGAAACTCGGTCTGTACGACGAGCACAACAACAACAACCAAACCACCACCAAAGACCCGAGCCTGAAGCCGGACCCGCGGATTTTGCAGCAGCTGCACGTCCAGAATCAGCTCAGGGGCGTGCAGGACGAGCTGGGGCTCCGGCCGGGCGTTGAAATCGGGCCGTCGAACGGGTTGGTGGATACCGGATTGGACAAGGCGGGTCAGTTGGTTAATATGAGTTACGTGTCGATGAAGAGCACGATTCAGGCGTCGAGGGAGGACGACGACGTGTTCCTGCGCCCGCCGTTGTGGGAGGATATCGCGTCGAGTATCCAGAACATCGACCCGGAGAACGCGAATATGCTGAACACGCTCGTCGGGCATTCGAACTACAACAACAACATGATCAGCGCGACGAGCATCAAGATCGAGACGATGGACGATCCGTTGACCGGGCAACAGCACGGGCTGTGCGGTCAGACGGGCTGCGCGGGCGGGCCCGCATGTCCCGGCCCGTCGGGCTGCGCGCCTCCGTCGCCGCTGCTCTCGCCGCTCGAGATCAAGACCGAGAAGATCTCGCCGGGCATGCACATGATCGGCGTGAACCCGTTGAGCCCGTACCAGACCGGGCAGCAGCACTTCCAGGTACCGGCGACGTACCACCAGGTGCAGCAGCAGGTCGCCGCGGCGCAGCACCCGATACAGACGCAGCAGATGAACCACTATTATAAGCACGTCGCGGCAGGGAATCACATGCAGCAGCACCAGCACGCGCAGAACCCGAACGGGATGCATCCGAACGCCGTGTACCATCACAACAGGCTGATGTACGTGCCGCCGTTGACGCCGCCGAGCTCGGAACCGGGATCGCCGGGCGCGGCGAGTCTGGGCGCGCCGAGACGGACGCCGCCGCCGCCGTATCCCGTGCCTCCTCAACAGCAACAGCAGCAGCAGCAGCAGGGAGGACAGACGCAGACGGGGGTCGTCGTCGCGACGTTACAGGGCGGAACGGCAGGTACGGGTGTCGGTACGGCGACGGCGAGGATGACCGGAATCGGGAATGTCAAGTTCAACAGGAGGAATAATCCGGAACTGGAGAAACGGAGAGTGCACCATTGTGATTTTATCGGTGAGTCGATTTTACTTAACTATTTATTTATTAGGAATACCTTTTTTATTTTGGTTCATTAAAAAAAAAAACAAAAAAAACAAAAAAACAAAAAAAAAACAACTTTGGAACGAAAAAAAAGCTTCGACTCAAACCCAACTGTTTAATTAAAAACAATTGTTTTTCTCGATAAACAAAAATCGTATTCGATTGTTTAAATAAATGAATATTGAAACAAAATCGATTAGAAACAAACGAAAAAGTTTCAAAACAACGCCTACTGTTTAGATGAAACAATTGAGTTGTCAATTGTTTCTCTCGATAAACAAAAAAAAAACAAAAAAAAAAAAAAAACAAACTGTTTAATTAAAAACAATTTTTTTTCTCGAAAAAAAAAATCGCTTCGACTCAAACCCAACTGTTTAATTAAAAACAATTGTTTTTCTCGATAAATTAAAAATCGTATTGTCGATTGTTTCTCTCGATAAATGAATATTTTGGAAAAAAACGAATAAAACTGAAGAAACGAAACAGTTTCAAAAAAAAAAGCTTCAACTCAAACCCAACTGTTTAATTAAAAACAATTGTTTTTCTCGATAAACAAAAATCCAATTCGATTGTTTAAATAAATGAATATTGAAACAAAATCGATTAGAAACAAACGAAACAGTTTCAAAATAAACGCAGCTCGAGGCTATTTGTTTTTCGGTAATAATTAAAAAAATAATTGTTTTACTCGATAAATTGTCTTTCAAATGGTAAAAACATTGTTTTAAAAAAATGAATATTTAAACAAAATCGAACAGAAAAACATAATTGATAACAAGATGAGTAAAATTGTTTTGACTGTTTTGAGACGCAGCTACGAGGCTATTTGTTTTTCTGTAATTTTCCAAAAAATATATTTTATACAGAATTTAATTCTCTTTCAAATAGTGTATATTTTTTTTTATTTTATTAAAAAATAAGAGAGATATTTGGAAAAAACGAGGACAGAAAAAACGTAATTGATAACAAGATGAGTAAAATTGTTTTGACTGTTTTGAGACGCAGCTACGAGGCTATTTGTTTTTCTGTAATTTTCAAAAAAATATATTTTATACAGAATTTAATTCTCTTTCAAATGGTGTAAAATTTTTTTTATTTTATTAAAAAATAAGAGAGATATTTAGAAAAAACGAGAACAAAAAAAACATAATTGATAACAAGATGAGTAAAATTGTTTTGACTGTTTTGAGACGCAGCTACGAGGCTATTTGTTTTTTTGGAATTTTGAAAAAAACATATGTTATACAGAATTTAATTCTCTTTCAAACGATATATAACTTTGTTAATTTTGTTAAAAAATAAGAGAGATATTTTTAAAAAACTAAAATATTAACCAAGTCGATAAAATCTGTAGAATATGAAATCTCTTATTCAAGTTTGAACCATAATTGCGATTCTATTTGTTTCTCAAAAAATATGAAAAAAATGTATTTTATACAGAATTTAATTCTCTTTCAAACGATATATAACTTTGTTAATTTTGTTAAAAAATAAGAGAGATATTTTTAAAAAACTAAAACAATAACCAAGTCGATAAAATCTGCATAATATGAAATCTCTTATTCAAATTTGAACCATAATTTCAAATCTATTTGTTTCTAAAAAAATATGAAAAAAATGTATTTTATACAGAATTTAATTCTCTTTGAAACGATATATAAACTTTGTTAATTTTGTTGAAAAATAATCGAGATATTTTCGAAAAACTGAAATAACAACCATTCGATTAAAACTGAAAAATACGAAATCTTTTATTCAAATTTGATCCGTAACTGTGAATCTATTTGTTTCTCAAAAAATATGAAAAAAATATATTTTATACAGAATTTAATTCTCTTTGAAACGATATATAATTTTCTTAATTTTGTTGAAAAATAAGAGAGATATTTTTGAAAAACTAAAACATTAACCAAGTCGATAAAATCTGTAGAATATGAAATCTCTTATTCAAGTTTGAACCATAATTACGATTCTATTTGTTTTGCGAAAAATATGAAAAAAATGTATTTTATACAGAATTTAATTCTCTTTCAAACGATATATAAACTTTGTTAATTTTGTTGAAAAATAAGAGAGATATTTTTAAAAAACTAAAACAATAACCAGTCGATAAAATCTGCAGAATATGAAATCTCTTATTCAAGTTTGAACCATAATTGCGAATCTATTTGTTTCTCAAAAAATATGAAAAAAATGTATTTTATACAGAATTTAATTCTCTTTCAAATGATATATAAACTTTGTTAATTTTGTTGAAAAATAAGAGAGATATTTTTAAAAAACTAAAATATTAACCAAGTCGATAAAATCTGTAGAATATGAAATCTCTTATTCAAGTTTGAACCATAATTGCAAATCTATTTGTCTTCCGAAAAATATGAAAAAAATGTATTTTATACAGAATTTAACGCCCTTTCGAACGATGTATATATTTTTATTTTTTTTTGGAAAAATTACCGAGATATTTTCGAAAAACTAAAACAACTATTAAAACTGAAAAAATTATACAGAATTTTTTTTATTCAAATTTGATCCGTAATTGCGAGGCTATTTATTTTTCAAAAAATATGAAATGAATATATATATATATATATATAACGCGACAAGACCGTCGAATCTACCAAAAAAAATGATACACAATCGCAGCATCCGAGATTGTTATCGTGTCCGAAAAACCAACCTGTACGACGACGATGATGATCATCGTCGTCATCACGAGACGATATGAACACCTGTTGAGGCGTGTCAGTTTTTTTTTCGTACACACACACACACACACCGTGTGTGTGTGTGTACGAAGACGCTGACTAAAAATAGAAATGAGTCACGATTGAGGAACCGTTAGAAAAATCGTCATCCGAATAAAAGCGACCGACTGCACGGTTTATCAATGAAAACGGCATGGCACGAGTTCGACAATTAAATATATATATATATATATATATATATATATATAAGTGTGTGTGTGTGAAGACGTTTCTCTGTCTTGCTGACGAGGTACGAACGCGGTACCGACCGCGTTGACCCGACGTCTGTCGAGATTTTTTTCTTCATATTTGTTTATAAATTCCACAAATAGGTGTTAGCCGCTGCTTTCTAATCAAGTTTTGCCACACACACACACACTCGCGTGTTGATATTTATTGACTAAACGAGAAATGTTCGCGAGTATTCTCGAAATTTATTCCGAATTAGGAATCTTTACATAGAAAAAATCATGTATGTTTTATTTCGATTTGAATTCGGTACGAAAAAAACATATCAATAAGAAAAAAAACGTTTTAAAAAACGGATGGCGCTCTTTTTCATATTCGAAACGCGTTTGTTTTTGTTTTGGTTTGTTTCGAAGCTCGTTTCAATTGTTTAAACAATCGAAAACGAATTTTTAAAATAAATAAAAATCCTATTAAACAGTGGGCGTTGGTTTGAAGCTTTTTAATTTGTTTATAAGCTGTTTTGTTTCGATAGTCAATTGTTTAAACAATCGAAAACGGTTGTTGTTTATCGAGAAAAAAATGAAAATCCTATTGTTTCATTTAAACAGTAGGCGTTGGTTTGAAGCTTTTTAATTTGTTTATAAGCTGTTTTGTTTCGATAGTCAGTTATTTAAACAATCGAAAACGGTTTAAATCAAAAAAATCGTTTCATTTAAACAGTAGGCGGTGGTTTAACGTTTTTCTATTTGTTTATAAGCGATTTTGTTTCGATAGTCAACTGTTTAAACAATCGAAAATGATTGTTGTTTATCGAGAAAAAAATGAAAATTCTATTGTTTCATTTAAACAGTAGGCGTTGGTTTAAAGCTTTTCGATTTGTTTATAAGCGATTTTGTTTCGATATCCAACTGTTTAAACAATCGAAAACGATTTTTTTTGAAAAAAATTCATACACCAGTTGAAAGAGAATTAAATTCTGTATAAAATATATTTTTTTAAAAATTACAGAAAAACAAATAGCCTCGTAGCTGCGTCTCAAAACAGTCAAAACAATTTTACTCATCTTGTTATCAATTACGTTTTTTCTGTTCTCGTTTTTTCCAAATATCTCTCTTATTTTTCAACAAAATTAAAAAAATTATAAATCATTTGAAAGAGAATTAAATTCTGTATAAAATATATTTTTTTGAAAATTACAGAAAAACAAATAGCCTCGTAGCTGCGTCTCAAAACAGTCAAAACAATTTCACTCATCTTGATATCAATTACGTTATTTCTATTTTCGTTTTTTCCAAATATCTCTCTCACTTTTCAACAAAATCAAAAAAGTTATACATCATTTGAAAGAGAATTAAATTCTGTATAAAATACATTTTTTAAAAAATTACAGAAAAACAAATAGCCTCGTAGCTGCGTCTCAAAACAGTCAAAACAATTTTACTCATCTTGATACCAATTACGTTATTTCTATTCTCGTTTTTTCCAAATATCTCTCTTATTTTTCAACAAAATTAAAAAAGTTATACATCATTTGAAAGAGAATTAAATTCTGTATACCATATATTTTTTTGAAAATTATAGAAAAACAAATAGCCTCGTAGCTGCGTCTCAAAACAGTCAAAACAATTTTACTCATCTTGATATCAATTACGTTATTTCTGTCCTCCTTTTTTCCAAATATCTCTCTTATTTTCTAATAAAATAATAAAAGTTATACACCATTTGAAAGACAATTAAATTCTGTATAAAATATATTTTTTTGAAAATTACAGAAAAACAAATAGCCTCGCAGCTGCGTCTCAAAACAGTCAAAACAATTTCACTCATCTTGTTATCAATTACGTTATTTCTGTTCTCGTTTTTTCCAAATATCTCTCTTATTTTCTAATAAAATAAAAAAAGTTATACATCATTTGAAAGACAATTAAATTCTGTATAAAATATATTTTTTTGAAAATTACAGAAAAACAAATAGCCTCGCAGTTACGGTTCAAACGTCTTTATTCAATCGAAAACAGTCAAAACAATTTTACTCAACTTGATATTATACATCATTTGACGAGAATTATTTCTGTTAACTATATTTTTTCTTAAAAAAACAAATAGCCTCTCTGCTCTCATTTTTAATAAAAAATATCTCTCTTATTTTTTTAAAAAAATTAAAAAATTATACATCATTTGAAAGAGAATTAAATTCTCTATAAAATATATTTTTTTTCAAAATTATAGAAAAACAAATAGCCTCGTAGCTACGTCTCAAACAGTCAAAACAATTTTGCTCATCTTGATATCAATTACGTTATTTCTGTTCTCGTTTTTTCTAAATATCTCTCTTATTTTTTAATAAAATAAAAAAAGTTATACATCATTTGAAAGAGAATTAAATTCTGTATAAAATATATTTTTTTTAAAATTACAAAAAAACAAATAGCTGCGTCTCAAAACAGTCAAAACAATTTTACTCATCTTGTTATCAATTACGTTTTTTCTGTTCTCGTTTTTTCCAAATATCTCTCTCAGTTTTCAACAAAATTGAAAAAATTATACATCATTACAAAGAAAATTAAATTCTGTACAACATATATTTTTTTCATATTTTTCTACCGACAAATAGCCTCGCAGCTCCGCTTCAAACTTGAACATCAGATTTCTTATTCTTCAATTTTATCCATTTAAATTCTGTATAAAATTTTAGTTTTTCAAATATACTTCAGTCATTTTTTAATAAAATTAAAAAAATATACATTTTCTGAAAGAGCGTTAAATTCTGTATAATATAATATTTTTTTACAATTTAAAAGAGAACAGAAAAATATTTTTTGAATAGCCTCGTAGCTGCGTCTCAAAACAGTCAAAACAATTTTTTCTTATCTCATTATCAATGACGTTATTTCTGTTTTCGTTTTTTCTAAATATCTCTCTTATTTCTGAATAAAATTAAAACCCTCACACATCATTCAAAAGCCCATTAAATTCTCCACAACATACATATATATTTTTTTGAAAATTCCACAAATAGCCTCGCAGCTCCGTTCAAACCCCAATTCTTCAGTTTTATTGGTTTTTCCAAAACTCTTATTTTTCTTAAAATACATTTTTCCCAAACCCACCCAAAACAGTAAATCGACCTCAAACACATCATTTCGATTTTCGTTTTTTCCAACAACTCCAAAATTCAAAAATTAACCATTTAAATACTTTCGTCCAGAAAACCCCAAACGTCAAAACAATTTTACTCATCTTGTTATCAATTACGTTATTTTTATTTTTCGTTTTTTCCAAATATCTCTCTTACTATTCAACAAAATTCAAAAAGTTATACACCATTACAAAGAAAATTAAATTCTGTATAACATATATTTTTTTGAAAATTGAAAAACAAAATAGCCTCGCAGCTGCGTCTTTCAAAACAATTTTGCTCATCTTGATCGATTTCTGTTCTCGTTTTCAAATATCTCTCTTATTTTCAATCGTAAAAACAGATACATATTTAAATATTAAATTCTTGTAAGAGTATATTTTCCACACACACACCCCCTCAGACAGTTCCAAACCCACCCTCAAATCGACCGGTCATTTCGATTTTCACCACACACACACATAGCACTAAAAATTCGCAGCTGTGTGTGTGTGAGTGAGTGTGAGTGAGTGAGTGTGTGTGTGAGTGTGAAAAAATGTTTTGTATGTGGGTACGAGTTTCGTAATTCCGACCTGGAGTTTATCTCTCTCGAGTGTGTGTGTGTGTGTGTGTGTGTGTGATTAGAAAATTTGCATCGCGCTCAGTAATTTGTACTGAGCATTTTCTTCGTGTACCGCAAAACACGTGCTAGATTTATGACTGCGACATAGTTCTTTTAATCGTTGCGAAATTCTTTGGAATCCATTCGAGAGAAATCCACTATCGGATTTATTTATAAATATAAATATATATATATATATATATATATATATATAAGTACGTGGGTTTTGGTATGATCTATGAATTATACAAACACAGATAGTGAGAGAGAGGGGGAGATTTCGACATACGCATAGAAACAGAGACGAGTTTTTATGTACGAGGATCGTTTGATAAGTCCGTGTAAATTCCGAAAGATGGCACCACCGGTGCATATCGAGGTTATTTTTAATTAGTAGCACCTCTTGGAAGAACACACATCGAGTTTCAGCCATATCGGTCTATTCCTTTGTGTTTGACAATCGTCGGAATCGAGGAAATCGAATGATTGTCAAATAATGGACGAAAACGAATTTCGCGTGTTGATTAAACACTACTTAATTAAAGGAAAAAACGCCTCAGGAGACTAAACAGAAGTTTGATAAACATTACGGTGACTCTGCACCTTCGATTAGCGCGGTTTATAAGCGGTTTCGAAATTTTCGGAGTGGCCAAATGAGCACAAGAGACGCTGAACGTTCTGGAGGTTCGTTCTGTCGAGGTCACCGCTCCAGAAATCATTGATAAAATCCATGATACGGTGATGGATGACAGAAGAGTGAAAGTGTGTGAGGTTACTAGTGTTGTAGGCATCTCGTGTGAACGGGTACATAATTTTTGCACCGACATTCGGACATGAAAAAGGTATCCGCCAAGTGGGTGCCACGATTGCTCGCGATCGACCGAAAACGAGGTCGTGTGAAGGGTTGCAAGAACGGTTTGCAGCCGTTTCAGTGAAAACCACAGGATTTTAAGCGTCGTTTCATCACTGTAGATGAAACATGGATACGTCACTACACTCCTGAGACCGAAGAGCAGTCTAAACAATGGGTTATCGAGGGGGAATCTGGTCCGAAAAAGGCGAAGACAATTCCTTCGGCCGGGAAGGTTATGGCGACTGTCTTTTGGGATTCGCAAACAATAATCTTTATCGACTATTTGGAAAAGGGTAAATCTGTCATTAGCATTTGCATATTATTCATTGTTATTGGATCGTTTGAAAAGCGAGTTACAAGAAAAACGTCCCCGATTAGCCCACAAAAAAGTCCTCTTTCATCACGACAACGCACCAAGCTCACACCTCAGCAGTTGTGGCCGCAAAACTAATGGAAATAGAGTTCCGAATCGTTTCACATCCCCCCTATTCTCCAGATTTGGCTCCATCGGACTATTATTCGTTCCCTGATATGAAGAAATGGCTTGCGGGAAAAAGATGTTATTCGAACGAGGAGGTGATTGCAGGAACGAATGACTATTTTACAAATTTCAAATTTCAAATATTCATAAAAATAAACAATGTTTTGGACAAATCCTATTATTCGGAAGGGATCGACAAACTAGAGCAGCGTTGGATGAAGTGTATAAGCCTAAAAGGAGACTATGTTGAAAAATAAAAAACGATTTATTCAAAAAAATTAAGCAGTTTTTATTTTTACACGGACTTATCGAACAACCTCGTAGAGACAATGGGTTTTTCGAAAAAAAAAATGTACAGCATCCGAGTTCGGTCGAATTGTAGGGTTTTTGGAACGTTTTTTTTTATTTTTTTGGTTATGTTTAAAAAAAAATCTAAATTTGGTTGAATGACAGAACAACTGAACGACGTCTCGAACGATTGTTGACGTTCGACTGTTTATTGTGTATGGATTTGTGTGTGTGTGTGTGTGTGTGTGTGTGTGTGTGTGTGTGTAAAAAACGCTCGCGTATATCAACAATTCGAAAATACGTTTCGACTAATGAAACCTAGATTCCATTACAAATATTTTCGTACGAAGCAGCTGCTACGGCCGTATTTATCGATAAAATTTTGAAAAAAATACATAATTAATCCAATTCTATACTCTTTTCAATATTTGTTTAGAAATCGAAATCGTCGTTCAAATGAAACCAGTTTCAACTATTCGCAGCTAAACGGCGACGACCTGTGACATTTCGAGAACAACTAGTGAATTGAACAAACGATTTACACACACACACACACACATAAATCATACGTACGAGAACTATGTTAAGGTTAAGACAGCACGGACGTGTTAATAAATCGATCGGTATCGATCTGGAAAGGTTAAACGGCCAAATCGCGATCTAGAGGACTGATTTTTATATCCGCCAATCCCGACGGGCGAGCGGGAAAAAAAGACGAACGGGGTTGCTGTTTTGTTTTTGGGAATATTTGGATGGTTGGTTTTTTGAGAATATCTCAAAGACCATTCGACCGATTTTGATTTCTAAACAAATATTGAAAAGAGTATAGAATTGGATTAATTATGTATTTTTTTCAAAATTTTCAATCGATAAATACGGCCGTAGTAGAGGCTCAAAATAAACATTGTTTATTTTTATGAATATTTGGAAATTTGTAAAAACACGTCCTCAGTTTTTTGGAAATATCTCTAAGACCATTTGACCGATTTTGATTTTTAAACAAAATTCTGATAGGGTATATAATTGGGTTAGTTGTGTGTTTTTTTCAAAATTTTCAATCGATAAATACGGCCGTAGCAGAACAACTGCTCAAAAAAACATTGTTTTTTGTATGAATATTTGGTGTGTAAAAAACACGTCCGTTGTTTTTTAATGAAATATCTTAAAGACCATTCGACCGATTTTGATTTTTAAATAAAAATCTGATAGGGTATATAATTGGGTTGGTTGTGTGTTTTTTTCAAAATTTTCAATCGATAAATACGGCCGTAGTAGAGGCTCAAAATAAACATTGTTTATTTTTATGAATATTTGGAAATTTGTAAAAACACGTCCTCAGTTTTTTGGAAATATCTCAAAGACCATTCGACCGATTTCGATTTCTAAACAAATATTGAAAAGAGTATAGAATTGGATTAATTATGTATTTTTTTCAAAATTTTCAATCGATAAATACGGCCGTAGCTGAGGTTCAAAATAAACATTGTTTATTTTTATGAATATTTGGAAATTTGTAAAAACACGTCATTAGTTTTTTGGAAATGTCTGAAAGACCATTCGACCGATTTTGATTTTTTAAAAAAAATTTGATAGGGTATATAAGTGGGTTGGTTGTGTGTTTTTTTCAAAATTTTCAATCCATAAATACATCCGTGGCAGTTGCTCAAAAATCTCGTTTTTTATACTCAAAATGGTGTGAAGCATGTGTTGTTTTTTTGGAAATATCTCGAAGACCATTCGACCGATTTTGATTTTTAAATAAAATTCTGATAGGGTATATAATTAGGTTGGTTCTGTATTTTTTTCAAAATTTTCAATTAATAAATACGACCGTAGCTGAGGTTCAAAATGAAAATTGTTTTTTAATTAAATATTTGGAAATTTGTAAAACACGTCATTAGTTTTTTGGAAATATCTCTAAGACCATTTGACCGATTTCAATTTTTTAAAAACAGTTCAATACCGTATATAATTATCTTAATTGAGTATTTTTTTCAAAATTTTCAATCGATAAATACGACCGTAGCAGCGGCTCAAAATGAAAATTGTTTTTTATATCAAATATTTGGAAATTTGTAAAACACGTCATTAGTTTTTTGGAAATGTCTCTAAGACCATTCGACCGATTTTGATTTTTAAATAAAATTCTGATAGGGTATATAATTGGGTGGGTTGTGTATTTTTTTCAAAATTTTCAATCCATAAATACATCCGTGGCAGTTGCTCAAAAATCTCGTTTTTTATATTCAAAATGGTGTGAAGTACGTGTTGTTTTTTTGGAAATATCTCGAAGACCATTCGACCGATTTTGATTTTTAAAAAAATACTTAACTAAGATAATTATATGCACTATTAAACTGTTTTTGAAAAATTGAAATCGGTCAAATGGTCTTAGAGATATTTCCAAAAAACTAACGACGTGTTTTTACAAATTTCCAAATGTTCATAAAAAAACAATGTCTATTTTGAGCCTCTACTACAGCCGTATTTATCGAGTTAAAATTTTTAAAAAAATACTCAATTAAGATAATTATATACACTATTAAACTGTTTTTGAAAAATTGAAATCGGTCAAATGGTCTTAGAGATATTTCCAAAAAACTAACAACGTGTATTTACAAATTTCCAAATATTCATAAAAAAACAATGACCGATTTTCTTTTTTTAAAAGAAATAATAAAGTTATTTTTTAATGTTGGAATTAAGCTAGAAGAAGTATCTTTGTTCTCAATGGCGTTGTAGATCGTATATTTATTGTTGAAAGCAATTAAAGAGGGAGTGAAAGGAAAAGAAGTTTGTTTCAGAGAATTAAAAATTCTTCGAAATGTTTTTTTTCTGTTTCGGAATTCAAATCGATTAAATGGTCTTGAAAGTAATTCCCAATGACGATTACTGTTTGGGAATTGCAAACAGGGATGTACATGTCGATGATTGCAAAAACAACGAACGGTTCATAAAACAAAATGGTGGAAAATAGTCCATCCTTAGAAATGAAAAATCGTTTAATTTTTTTTAAAAAAAATCCAGTAAGCAGAGGAAATAATTTCCAGAGATATTTTGTGGAATTGCATACAGGGATGTACAGTTGCAAAAACAAAAAAAGGTTTATAAAACAAAATGGTGGAAAATAATCCATCCTTGGAAATCAAAAATCGTTTAAATTGAAAAAAAATCCAGTAAGATGAAAAAATAATTTCCAGAGATATTTTGTGGAATTGCATGCAGGGATGTACAGTTACAAAAACAACGAACGGTTCATAAAACAAAATGGTGGAAAATAATCCATCCTTGGAAATCAAAAATCGTTTAAATTGAAAAAAAATCCAGTAAGATGAAAAAATAATTTCCAGAGATATTTTGTGGAATTGCATGCAGGGATGTACAGTTGCAAAAACAAAAAAAGGTTTATAAAACAAAATGGTGGAAAATAATCCATCTTTGCAAATCAAAAATCGTTTAAATTTATTTTTTTTAAATATTAAACTGAGAAAATAATTTTCAGAGATTTTTTGGTGGAATTGCTATTTTGTGGAAATTGCATTTTAAAAAACAACTCTGTTCATAAAACAAAATGGTGGAAAAAATCCATCCTTGGAAAAAAAATCGTTTAAATTTCTGAAAGAGCGTTGAAAAATTGTATAAAATATATTTTTTGCATGCAGGGATTTTTTACAAAAACAAATAGATTCATAAATTAAAATGGTTCAAAATTCAATCTAGAGATTTCAAAAATCGTTTAAATTGAATTTTATCCATTGGTTCCAGAGATATTTTGTTTGCATGCAGGGATGTATTTTTCAAAAATATCTGTTATTTTTTTAAAAAAAAATTTTAAAAAATATACATCTTCTGAAAGAGCGTTAAATTCTGTATAACATTTATTTTTTTCATATTTTTTGAGAACCAAATAGATTCTCAATTTTGGTTCAAACTTGAATAAAAGATTTTATATTTTGTAGATTTTATCCATTGGTTGTTATTTGAGTTTTTCAAAAATATCTCTCTCATTTTTCATCCAATTTAATAAATTTATAAATCATTTGAAAAGGCATTAAATTTCATATAACATATATTTTTCCAGAGATATTTTTTGAAAAAAATAGGGATTGGCAATGCAAAACAACGAACGATTCAAAAAACTTGTGGAAAATAAAATCTTTAAAAAAAATGTTTGTATTTTATTTAAATTTAAATGATATTTTCAGAGATATTTTGTGAAAGGTTTTCAAAAATTTTCGACATTTTTTAAAAAAATTAAAAAAATATACACCTTCTGAAAGAGCGTTAAATTCTGTATAAAATATATTTTTTTTACATTTTTTGAAAAACAAATAGATTTGCAATTTTGGTTCAAACTTGAATAAAAGATTTCATATTTTGTAGATTCTATCGATTGGGTTATCGTTTTAGTTTTTCAAAAATATCTGTTATTTTTTTAAAAAAAAGACGAAACAGAGCGTTCGAACATTTATTTTTTTCATATTTTTGAGAACAAATAGATTCTAAATTTTTGGAAACAGAATAAACTTGTTTCATATTTTTAGCGATTCGCAATTGCCGTATGTTTAAACGCTCGCGCCGCTGTTTACACATACGGACGAGATATCGATGTTTGTATTCGTTTACACACAATACACACATTTATATATGTGTGTGTATACATATAACCTTATAAAAAAAATAGTATATATATATATATATATATATTTTTTTCACATTTTTTGAAAAACAAATAGATTCGCAATTACGAGTCAAATTTGAATAAAAGATTTCGTATTTTGCATTATTTATCGAAAAACTTGTTCCAAAAAATTTCAAAAATATCTCTGAATTTTTTTAAAAAAATTTCAATTATATACACCTTCTGAAAGAGCATTAAATTGAAAAATTTTATTTTTCATATTTTTGAAAAACAAATAATTATCAAATTTGGTTCAATAAATAAGAGATTTCGTATTCTACAGATTTTATCCATTGGTTATTGTTTTAGTTTTTCAAAAATATCTCTGTTATTTTTTAAAAAAAAATTAAAAAAATATACACCTTCTGAAAGAGCGTTAAATTCTGTATAATATATATTTTTTTCATATTTTTTGAAAAACAAATAGATTCGCAATTATGGTTCAAACTTGAATAAAAGATTTCATATTTTGTAGATTTTATCGATTGGGTTATTGTTTTAGTTTTTCAAAAATATCTCTGTTATTTTTTTAAAAAAATTAAAAAAAATATACACTTTCTGAAAGAGCGTTAAATTCTGTATAACATTTATTTTTTTCATATTTTTTGAGAAACAAATAGATTCTCAAAACTTGAACTAAAGATTTCATACAGATTTTTCATCCATTTTTTAGTTTTTCAAAAATATCAAAATGTCTTCGTTGGCTTTTAAAAAATTAAAAATATACACCTTTCTGAAAGAGCATCTTTTTCAAAAATAAAAGATTTCATATTCTACAGATTTTATCCATAAATAAATAATAAATTTATAAATCATTTGAAAAGGCATTAAATTTTATATAACATATATTTTTCTCACATTTTTTGAAAAACAAATAGCCTCGCAATCACGGATCAAATTTGAATAAAAGATTTCGTATTTTTCAGTTTCAATCGAACGGTTATTTCAGTTTTTCGAAAATATCTCGGTCATTTTTCAAAAAAAATGTATTGTAATACTTTCTGATTTTTCGTAATTTTTATAACTGGAAATTCCATGAGCCCCAAATGAGTATCGACAAAAAAATATTAAAAAATAACTATTTTTTTAGATATACAAGAAAACTAACCTCAATTCCATTACCTAATTCCATTTTCAACCCAAATACACCAAAAATATCAACTAAAAAAATTTGGAAGTCGCTGGATTAAACCCACATATTAAACAGTTGTAAAAATTGGCTTCTAAAGTGACTTACATGGACGATATTTCCAGGTTAGATAGAATTTTCGACAGGTATTTTCGATTTAAAGTGCTGTCGCGGTTAAAAAACCGATTGTGTACACGGTGAGAGCGTTCGTTCATAGCCGAGCCGTGTACAAAATCCACTAGAAGACATTTTATGAATGAATATGGGCGCGTTCGAGTATTTCTAGCCAATTTACAGTTAGACGAAACGAGTCGAACGGTTCTTACAGACGGAGACAGAGACTTGTTTCACGAGCGAGTGCCGTATGTTCGTCTCGCTCGCGCCGCTGTTTACACATACGGACGAGATATCAATGTTTGTATTCGTTTACACACACACACACATTATTAAACAATTCACACGAATGTGTTGTTCTTTTGTATATATATATATATATATATATATATATGTTTTTTTAAGCGTGATAGAAGTTTAATTTATCGAGTAATTAAATTCAATTGTATTTTTGTTAAAAAAAACTGTTCCAAAAATAAATAATACTAAAATTTTATAGAGTAATTAAGTAGGATTGTTTTATTTTGAAAAAAATTGTTCCAAAAATAAAATAATACTAAAATTTTATAGAGTAATTAAATTGGGTTTTTTTAAAAAAAAATCTGTTCCAAAAAAAAAAAAAATAATAATTCATGAAATTTTATCGAGTAATTAAATTGAATTGTTCTTTTAAAAAAATCTATTCCAAAAAAAATAAATGTATAATTCCTGAATTTTCTCGAATAATTAAGTTGAATTGTTTTTTTAACAAAATCTATTCCAAAATAAATAAATAAATCCTGAATTTCATAGAGTAAATAAATTCAATTACTTTTTTTGAAAAAAATCTGTTCTAAAAAAAATAAATAAATAATTCTTGAAATTTTATCGAGTAATTAAATTGGATTGTTTTTAAAAAAAAAATTGTTCTAAAAAGAATAAATAAATAATTCATGAAGTTTTATCGAGTAGTTAATTGAATTGTTGTTTTTTTAACAAAAATCTGTTCCAAAAAAAATTCATAATTCCTAAATTTGATCGAATAATTAAATTGAATTGTTGTTTTTTTAAAAAAAATCTATTTTAAAATAAATAAATCATGAATTGATATAGAAAAATAATATTCAATTGTTGTTCTTTTTAAAAAAAAATCTCTTCCAAAAATAAATAAATAAATAATTCATGAAATATCATAAAATAATTGAATTGAATTATTGTCGCTTTTTAAAAAATTCTGTATCAAAAAAAATAAATACATAGTTCCTGAATTTGATCGAATAATTAAATCGAATTATTGTTTTTTAAAAAAAAAATCTATTTCAAAATAAATAAATCGTGAATTGATATAGAAAAATAATATTCAATTGTTGTTCCTTTTTAAAAAGGTCTGTTCCAAAAACATAAATACATAATTCCTGAAATTTCATCGAGTAATTAAATTGAATTGTTTTTTTTTAAAAAAATCTGTTCTAATCCTGAATTAAATTGAATCAAAAATCTGTTCCAAATAAAAATCAATAAACAATTGTTGTTGTTTTTTTAAAAAAAATCTATTCCAAAAAAAATCAATAAATAATTCCTGAATTGGATTGTTTTTTTAAAAAAAATCTGTTCTAAAAAAATTCAATAAATAATTCCTGAATTGTTATTGAATTGTTTTTTTAAAAAGAAATCTGTTCCAAAAAAAATCAATAAACAATTCCTGAATTGTTTTATTTAAAAAAATCTGTTCTAAAAAAATTTAACAATCAAGTCCTGAATTATCATTTGACTGTCCTTTTTTAAAAAATCAGTTCCAAAAAAAAATACAAAAAACAATTCCAGAACTGTTATTCTTTTTTACAAAAATCAATTCCCAAAAAAAATCAACAAACAATTCCTGAATTGTTCTTTTTTTGTTCCAGGTTGTACGAAAGTGTATACGAAAAGTTCTCATTTAAAAGCTCACCAAAGAATACATACAGGTAAGACATCTCTCTCACTCTATCTCTCTCTCTCTATCACACACGCACACACACTTACACACACACACACACACACACACACACTGAATCGCTAATTGGCAAACCGTAACAAAATCACTGACATCAGACAGAGATAGAGACATAAAACAACACGTCATGACTATCTTGTCTCCTTGTTAAACAATCGACAACATTCAAATGTTTAAACAAAACGTTGTTTTCTGTACAAGCGAGATAGGTATATCCGATAGTAGGCTGTTCGTATGTTTTCTCTCTATCGAATCGACAGCTAGAAAGTTATGTTTGATAAATGGCCGATCGATCGATGTTTATTTTAATGGAAATTTCGATTTTTCGCGTCTAAATCAGAATTATTTTGGAAAAATGACTGAAAATTGGATTAAGAACCGACGTCTATCAAACGAAATTAAATACGAGGCTCGTTTGATAAGTATGGTAAAAAAGTAAATTGAAAAATATAATTAAATCAAATAATAAATTTTATTTGATTTCTATTGGAATTTCGGAAGCGTTTATTGGAACCGAGCGACCCGAATGAGCCAAAACGACGTGATATTGAAACGATTTCGAGCCACCCTGTATGCGTGTTTTAAAACCGAAACCTCATACACAAACTCGACCACAACATACGTTTTATGTAATTCTTCCATCTGCGACTCTACGTACGTTCGTATTCGGCATTGTTCTTGACATTTTTGCGTGGGCTGAGGCCCTGCGGGGCCTCAGACCTGTACGTGTTTTCGAACGAGCGGCTGGTCCATGAAACCGGACCCGAATCATACGACAGAGTTTTTTAAGAAAAAAAAATTTTTTTTCGATATCAATTAATTGAAATTTTCAATTTAAATCGATTTCGAACGAATCTAGAATCAACTTAAGATCAGTGACTTTTAGACAGGCCGTGCGTGCACGTGTGTGTGTTTGTTTAAATGGTCGTAAATATCCAATTTGAAAACATCGTTTCATTTAACGACATCGTTATAACACCGCATCGTGTGTGTGTGTGTGTGAAAGTACGACTAGACCGGATTATGGATTTTATGGCCGATCGTCGGATGTGTTTCGGTCCGTAATAAAAATTAGTACGATGACATTTTTTTTCGATTAGACAAATTGCCATCGAACACGCGTGATTTTTTCAATCGAGTCATCTTTGAAAAAATCAACAACTCGAACAAAAGTTCTCTCTGTCACTCTCTATCGCCGATGATTGATAAAAATTCAATGATTTTTTTCAATCGAGTCGCCTTTGGAAAAATCAACAACTCGAACAAAAGTTCTCTCTGTCACTCTCTATCGCCGATAATTGATAAAAATTCAGTGATTTTTTCAAATCGAGTCGCCTTTGGAAAAATCAACAACTCGAACAAAAGTTCTCTCTGTCACTCTCTATCACCGATATTTGATAAAAATTCGGTGATTTTTTCAATCGAGTCGCCTTTGGAAAAATCAACAACTCGAACAAAAGTTCTCTCTGTCACTCTCTATCACCGATAATTGATAAAAATCCAATGATTTTTTTCAATCGAGTCGTCTTTGGAAAAATCAACAACTCGAACAAAAGTTCTCTCTGTCACTCTCTATCGCCGATAATTGATAAAAATTCAGTGATTTTTTTCAATCGAGTCGCCTTTGGAAAAATCAACAACTCGAACAAAAGTTCTCTCTGTCACTCTCTATCGCCGATAATTGATAAAAATTCAGTGATTTTTTTCAAATCGAGTCGCCTTTGGAAAAATCAACAACTCGAACAAAAGTTCTCTCTGTCACTCTCTATCACTGACAATTGATAAAAATTCAGTGATTTTTTTCAATCGAGTCGTCTTTGGAAAAATCAACAACTCGAACAAAAGTTCTCTCTGTCACTCTCTATCACTGACAATTGATAAAAATTCAGTGATTTTTTCAAATCGAGTCACTTTTGGAAAAATCAACAACTCGAACAAAAGTTCTCTCTGTCACTCTCTATCGCCGATAATTGATAAAAATTCAGTGATTTTTTCAATCGAGTCGCCTTTGAAAAAATCAACAACTCGAACAAAAGTTCTCTCTGTCACTCTCTATCGCCGATAATTGATAAAAATTCAGTGATTTTTTCAAATCGAGTCGTCTTTGGAAAAATCAACAACTCGAACAAAAGTTCTCTCTGTCACTCTCTATCACCGATAATTGATAAAAATTCAGTGATTTTTTTCAATCGAGTCGTCTTTGGAAAAATCAACAACTCGAACAAAAGTTCTCTCTGTCACTCTCTATCACCGATAATTGATAGAAATTCAGTGATTTTTTTCAATCGAGTCACCTTTGGAAAAATCAACAACTCGAACAAAAGTTCTCTCTGTCACTCTCTATCACCGATAATTGATAAAAATTCAGTGATTTTTTTCAATCGAGTCGTCTTTGGAAAAATCAACAACTCGAACAAAAGTTCTCTCTGTCACTCTCTATCGCCGATAATTGATAAAAATTCAGTGATTTTTTTCAAATCGAGTCGTCTTTGGAAAAATCAACAACTCGAACAAAAGTTCTCTCTGTCACTCTCTATCGCCGATAATTGATAAAAATTCAGTGATTTTTTCAAATCGAGTCGCCTTTGGAAAAATCAACAACTCGAACAAAAGTTCTCTCTGTCACTCTCTATCACCGATAATTGATAAAAATTCAGTGATTTTTTTCAATCGAGTCGCCTTTGGAAAAATCAACAACTCGAACAAAAGTTCTCTCTGTCACTCTCTATCACCGACAATTGATAAAAATTCAGTGATTTTCATTACGAGAACAACAATGCGGATTGGAATGGAAAAAAAATCCTCACACACACACACACGGCGAAGATAAGACAAAGTGCACCACAGAGCGTGTATGTAAATGGATGTGTATGTATGTGTGTATGTAATAACGACGAAATACCAATCGAACTTGTTGTTATTAATAAAGAATTTAACCTTGGCATGTTTCATGGCACCTTTTTCCTCAAATGTCATTGCTGCAAATATAACGGAAAGTTCTCTCGAGCGAACACACACACACGTATATATATATATATATATATATATATATATATATATATGAGTGTGTGTGTGTGTGTGTAGGAACAAATCGAGCGCATGAAATAATTACATTTTTGTATGCGTTTTATTTATACATTTGTTTATTTATGTGTCTATCGATCGGAGATTGTTTGAAGGATTCATTTTGTATACACACATACATGTATATATATATATATATATAGTACACAACTGAGTGAACTCTTAAGTAAACAATTGACTAAATATTCGAGTAAAATCTGAAGTAAACATTTGAGTAAGAAATTACGTGATCAACTGAGTAAACTTGAGAAAAAGTAATTGAGTAAAATTTTCAGTAAGTAATTGAGTACGTTCTCGAATAAACAATTGAGTAAAAAATTAAGTAAACTCTTAGATAAACAACTGAGTCAACTCTTGAATAAACAATTGAGTAAACTCTTAGGTAAACAATTGAGTCAATTCTTGAATAAACAATTGAGTAAACTGTTAAATAAACAATTGAGTAAACTGTTGAATAAACAATTGAGTAAACTGTTAAATAAACAATTGAGTAAACTCTTAAATAAACAATTGAGTAAACTCTTGAATAAACAGTTGAATAAACTCTTAAATAAACAATTGAGTAAACTCTTGAATAAACAATTGAGTAAACTCTTGAATAAACAATTGAGTAAACTCTTGAATAAACAATTGAGTAAACTGTTAAATAAACAATTGAGTAAACTGTTAAATAAACAATTGAGTAAACTCTTAAATAAACAATTGAGTAAACTCTTGAATAAACAGTTGAATAAACTCTTAAATAAACAATTGACTAAACTCTTGAATAAACAGTTGAATAAACTGTTAAATAAACAATTGAGTAAACTCTTGAATAAACAATTGAGTAAACTGTTAAATAAACAATTGAGTAAACTCTTAAATAAACAATTGAGTAAACTCTTGAATAAACAGTTGAATAAACTCTTAAATAAACAATTGAGTAAACTCTTGAATAAACAATTGAGTAAACTCTTAAATAAACAATTGAGTAAACTCTTAAATAAAAAATTGAGTATACAATTAAGCGATCAACTGAGTAAACTCTTGAATAAACAATTGAATAAACAGTTGAATAATCTCTTAGGTAAACAATTAAGTAAATTCTTTTAAAAAAATGAGTAAACAATTGTGTGATCAACTAAATAAACTCTTAAATAAATCTTAAATAAACAATTGAGTAAACAATTAAGTGATCGACTGAGTAAACTACTATATAAACAATTGAATAAATTTATAAATAAACATTAAGTAAGCAACTGAGTGATCAACGAAATAAACTCTTAAGCAAACAATCCAATAAACTCTTAGATAAACAATTGAGTAAACTTTTAAATAAACAATTGAGTAAACTCTTAAATAAACAATTGAGTAAACTCTTAGGTAAACAGTTGAGTCGACTCTTAAATAAACAATTGAGTAAACAATTAAGTGATCAACTGAGTAAACTCTTGAATAAATTTATAAATAAACAATTGCATAAACTTTTCAATAAACAATTAAGTAAACTCTTAGGTAAACAATTGAGTAAACAATTGAGTGATCAATTGAGTAAACAATTAAGTGATCAACTGAGTAAACTCTTGAATAAATAATTGAATAAATTAATAAATAAACAATTGCATAAACTTTTCAATAAGCAATTAAGTAAACTCTTAGGTAAACAATTGAGTGATCAAATAAGTAAACAATTGAGTGATCAACTGAGTAAACTTTTGATTAAACAATTGAGTAAACTCTTGAATGAACCCATAAATAAACAATTGAGTAATATCTTAGGTAAAAAATTAAGTAAGTTTTTTTTTTAAAAAAAATAGTAAACAATTGAGTGATCAACTAAATAAACTCTTAAATAAACAATTGAATAAACTATTAAATAAACAATTGAGTAAACTCTTAGGTAAACAATTGAATAAACTCTTAAATAAACAATGGAATAAACAATTAAGTGATCAACTGAGTCAACTCTTAAATAAACAACTGAGTAAACTCTTAGGTATACAGTTAAGTCACCTCTTAAATAAACAATTGAGTAAACAATTAAGTGATCAACTGAGTCAACTCTTAAATAAACAATTGATTAAACTGTTAGGTAAACAATCGAGTCAACTCTTCGATAAACAATCGAGAGTAAATTTGAAAAAACAATCAAGTCAACTCGTAAGTTAAAAACAATCGAGCACATCGTTCAAAAAAAAAACTCTCAACTGGACTCCTCATTCATTTCCACGATTCGTTTCTCGATCATTCTCTCTGTATTTTGTATGCCTCTCTCTCTCTCTCTCTATATATATATATATATATATATATATATATATATATATATAAGAGTTTACTCAATTGCTTATTCAAGAGTTTACTCAGTTGATCACTTAATTGTTTACTCAATTGTTTATTTAAGAGTTGAC
>CP092098.1:1560000-1570000 GCA_029203775.1 Neoneuromus ignobilis
GATAGAATTTTAAATTGAATTTCTATGAACATTTCTATCTTCCTCTAAACAATCGTAATATTTGATAGCTATATATATTTTATATCCTGTATATATTCGATATCGAAATGTGTGTATGTGAATTTATATATAGGGATCATAAAACTTGTTTTAAGGTTAGAACTTTTGATAGAAATTTAATTTAAAGTTATGTCATGCTTAAAAAAACAATTTATATAAGTAAATACGGGCCTGTGATTTGTACAGATTTGTCGTTGTTGAAAAATGATATGAGGTATTTTTGTATAAAGATAAGTACAGGCCTGCAGTTTGTTAAAATATAAGGTTTCTTACATTTACGCGGGAAATTTAAATACGAGTTTTTTTACGTGTTCAAATAAATTGTCTATTTACGCGGGATTTTATATATATATATATATATACCTATAGTTATATAATATATATATATATATATATATATATATATATATTTATATATATATATATATGTGTTTATCATAAAACTTGTTTTGAAAGTAGTATAAGTCCATTTGCTATTAATGAAAGTGGTATAAATCCATTTGTTATTAAAGAAAGTGGTATAAATCCATTTGTAATTAATGAAAATAGTATAAGTCCATTTGTATTTAAGGAAAGTGGTATAAGAATGCACAACTTTGTTATTAAAATAACACACATAAGTTTAAGTGAATGATTTTTTTTTTTGAAAATAATATTTTCAATATAATGAAAGTCTCTAAATCCATATATATATATAAAAGAGAGAGATTGAAAAATACCACTGTAAAAGTATTGTCACTTAATTTTTAATAAAACAAATCTTTTATAATGAACGATTATGTTATTAATGAAAGTAATATATACGTCCATTTGTTATTAACACTCTGGTATATATATATATGAGATGAAAGTCTTATAAGTCCATTAACTTTAAAAGAAAAACATCTAAATCCATTTTTTATTAAAATGAATATATGTCCATTTTCTATAATTAATGAAAGTGGTCTATAGTCCATTTGCTATTTCTGAAAGAATCTATATTATATATATATATATATATATATATATATATATATATATATATAGGATGTTATCAAGAGTGCACAACTTAATTTTGAATTAAAACACATCTTTTTTTTTGATTGAACGATGATATTTTCTGGAGAAATAATGAATGTGCTTTTCTGATAGGACTCTCTCTCTCTCTCTATGTATATATATATATATATAAGTCCAGAGAGAGAGAAAACTTAATTTTAAAAAAAATGCACATTTTAATTTTTAAGTGAACGATAATGTTTTTGTAAATAATGAATGTGGTTAAACCATGATTTTCTGATAAGTCTCTCTAATCTCTATATATATATATATATATATAAGTATAGATTTGTAGAAGAGATCTAAGAGTGCACAACTTAATTTTTAAATAAAACACATCTTTTCTAAGTGAACGATAATGTTTTTTTGAGAAATAATGAATGTGTTTTCCTGATATGACTCTCTCTCTCTATATATATATATAGAGAGAGAGAGAGATAAAGAGATGTCCCTTCAAGAGTGCACAACTTAATTTTTAAATAAAACACATCTTTTCTAAGTGAACGATAATGTTTTTTTGAGAAATAATGAATGTGTTTTCCTGATATGACTCTCTCTCTCTATATATATATATAGAGAGAGAGAGATAAAGAGATGTCCCTTCAAGAGTGCACAACTTAATTTTTAAATAAAACACACCTTTTTTAAGTGAACGATGATGTCTTTTTTTTAAGAGAGACTAAAAATGTGCTCTCCTGATAGAACACCTGTATATATATATATATATATATATATATATATATATATATAATGTCGTAGTCCTGAAATGAGTTTTTAAACTACGTATCGAATTACTTATTTTTCAAAAATTCAATGTGTTTCGATATGAAAATAAATATCTTTCTTATTTTCAATTATCGACTGGAATCCAAATTTGTTAATTTGTGTTGTGTGTTTGTCAAATTTGTTTATGTGTGTGTGTGTGTATTTGTGTGTGTGTGTGTTTACACACACACACACACACAAACAAACACATATGAGAGAAAGAGAGATAGAGATAGAACGGCGATAAAATATGTACAAGTCGGAGTCATCTATAACGAACCGCACACACTAGCCCGGCGTTATTGCGGCAACAAACCCACGCATAGTCGTACGCTGCCGTGCACCGATAAATCGACGTCACGCGGTCGTACGGCAGCTCGAACACGCGTCCATTTCAACGAACGACCGCCGTAAATAATCAACAACCGGACGATAAATATCGTACGGACGACAGGAACGCAATCGATACAATTATATTCACACACACACACACACATTTCATATTCTTTTTCTCCTACCGTACGATTCGTCGTCGTTCGATGCCCGACTTGATTTATATTTTTCGATTCGAGCCCGACTTAACGCCTTCTGAGTTTAGAATTGTCGGACGGATACCATCCATCACATGTTATGGATGTGTTGTTGGGTACGGGCACGACGGGCGGTGCTCGGTCGGCGGGTCGAGCGATAACGACTCTCTATACGAGCCGTTCATTTTGAAAATCGAGTTGGATTTATTCGAACGCGGCCATTTTGTCGACACCTAGCAACGCGCGTCGCGGATTTGTTTTCAAATAATAATTTGTTTTTATTAAAAGAGTCTCTCTCTCTCTTTTGCAGGCGAGAAGCCGTACCAGTGCCAGTGGCCGGAATGCGAGTGGCGGTTCGCGCGCAGCGACGAGCTCACGAGACATTACCGGAAGCATACCGGCGCGAAACCGTTCAGGTGCGCGCAGTGCGAGCGGAGTTTCGCGCGGAGCGATCATCTCGCGTTGCACATGAAGCGGCATCTGCCGAAGACGCCGACGACGGCGGCGGCGATCGCGACGACGACGGGCGGCGGCGGCGGCGTCGTGCAGACGGCGTCGGCGGCGAGCGGCGTCAAGTGAAACGGACGGCGCACGGGCGAGCGCGCGCGCTTATTTCGTACTTACGTACGTGTATATGGGGTGTAGTACCGGCAGGAGAGCACGACTCGCTTTTTAAATGAAACACATCTTCATTTTTGAGTTGACGACGATGAGGGTTTTTTTGAAAGACGATCAATGTGTTTTTCTCATAAGACTCACTTCTCTCTATCTTTCTTTCTCTCTCTCTCTCTATATATAGAGAGAGAGAGAGAAACAGGGGTCCTATCAAGAGTGTACAACTTCATTTTTAACTAAAATACATGTTTTTCAAATGAACGATGATGTTTTTTGAAAGATAATGAATGTGTTTTCTCAATAGGACTCTCTCTCTCTCTCTATATATATATATATATATATATATATATGATGCCTCATCAAGAGCGCATAACTTAATTTTGAATTAAAACACATATTTTTTGAATAAACAATGAGGGTTTTTTGAAAGACAATGAATTATGATAGGTCTCACTTTTCTCTCTCTCTCTCTCTCTATATATATATATATATATATAGAGAGAGAGAGAGAGAGAGAGAGAAGTCACATCAAGAGTGTACAACTTCATTTTTAACTAAAATACATCTTTTTCAAATGAAACGATGATATTTTCTGGAGAAATAATGAATGGCTTTCCTGATAGGACTCTTTCTCTCTCGTTCTCTCTCTCTCTCTATATATATATATATAGGAAGCCTTATCAAGAGTGCACAACTTAATTTTGAAATAAAACACATCTTTTTTTTAAATTAACGATGATGTTTTCTGAAAAAATAATAATAAATGTGATTTTCTGATAGAAGTCTCTCTCTCTCTCTATATATATATATAGAGAGAGAGAGAGAGTCTTATCAGAAGAGCACAACTTAATTTTTAAATAAAACATGTTTTTTAAATGAAAGATGACATTTTTTTGAAAAATAATGAGTGCTTTCCTGACATGACTCTCCCTCTTTCTCTCTCTCTCTTTCTATATATATATATAGACAGAGAGAGAGTCTTATCAGGAGAGCACAATTTAATTTTTAAATAAAACATGTTTTTTAAATGAAAGATTATATTTTTTTGAAAAATAATGATTGCTTTCCTAATACGACTCTTTCTCTCTCTCTCTCTCTCTCTATATATATATATATATATTTCTTTCTTTCTTCTTTCTAAATAAAATATCTTTTTTCTCTTGAACGATTTGTTTTCTTTGTTTTAAGCGCTTTCTGATATGAATCTTTCTCTCTCTCTTTCTCTCTCTCTCTCTATATATATATCTCTCTCTCTCTCTTTCTTTCTTTTCAAGAGAGCACTTTTTCATCTTTTTATATATGTGAGAGAGAGAGAAAGACTAAAAATGTGCTATCATAGAGTGCATAACTTATATATTATTAAGAGAGAGAAGAGAGGTTTATCACTTTTTTCAAGTAAAATATGATATTTTTTTTGAACGAAGATTTTTTTTTTATGTTTTTGAAAAATAATGAGTGCTTTCCTGATATAGTTCTTTCTCTCTCTCTTTCTCTATATATATATATAGAGAGAGAGAGAGAGTCTTATTAAGAGAGCACAACTTAATTTTTTTATAAAACATCTTTTTTAAGTGAACGATGTTTTTTTTTGAGAGACTAAAAATATGCTTTCTTGATAGAACACCTGTATTTATATATATATATAAAGAGAGAGAGAGAGAGTCATATCAGGAGAGTACAACTTAATTTTTTAATAAAATATCTTTTTTGAATGAAAAAAGATATTTTTTTTATGGTTTTTTTTGAAAAATAATGAGTGCTTTCCTGATATGACTCTCTCCCTCTCTCTATATATATATATATAGAGAGAGAGAGAGAGAGAGAGAGTCTTATCAAAAGTGCAATAAAAATAAAAACACTTCTTTTGAGAAAAATAACATATAAAAACATTTCTTTTTGTGTGAACTATGATTTTTTTTAAGAGACTAAAAATGTGCTATCTTGATAGGACACCCTGTATTTATATATATATATATATAGAAAGAGAGAGAGAAAGAGTTTTATCAGGAGAGCACAACTTAATTTCCAAATAAAATATCTTATTTGAATGAAAAGATATTTTTTTTATGTTTTTTTTAAAAAATAATGAGTGCTTTTCTGATATGACTCTCTCTCTCTCTATATATATATATATAGAGAGAGAGAGAGAGAGAGAGTCTTATCAAAAGTGCAAATTCAATTTTCAAATATAAAAACACTTCTCTTTCGAGAGAAGAGAGAGATGTTTTTCTCAGAGAGACAACTAATTTTTAAATAAAATACCTTTTTTGAATGAAAAAAATATGTTTTTTTGAAAAATAATGAGTGCTTTCCTGATATAACTCTCTCACTCTCTCTAAATATAGAGAGAGAGAGAAAGAAAGAGTGCGAGAAATAGAGAGAGTCTTATCAAAAGTGCAAATTCATTTTTTAAATATAAAAACAGTTCTTTTTCGATCGAACGATGATGTTTTTCTCGAGAGATAATAAAAGTGCACTCCGATAAGATACCTCCTCATATATATATTTGAGTACGTATGTAAAATAAGTATATGCACGCGGATCGAGTTCGAATCCCGTCAATAATAAATGCAGCACGTCGGATTGAAAAATGGAGCGCGTTTTTCCCGCAAACAAATTCGTATATGTATATTGAGAACGATGGAATTTGATGACGAGCGCAACGGATATTTAATATTTATTGATAGAATGTTTGGAAATATCCAAAAAAATTTTCCGTATATACATATGTATACTCACACACACACGCGCGCGTGTGTGTTTATATTATATTTATGTGTACGAGGTGATAAACTTTCATATTTTTGCTGAATTCGATTCGAAATATTAGAATTAGATGTAAATTTGTAATATTATTTTTTTAAAAAAAACATGTATACAGATATGTAGATGAATTTCATTTTTGTATTTTTACAGTAATTTATTGTTCGATTTTTTTTTATTATGCATACACATGTATAGACACGACAAGCACACACTCACACGTGTACAGGAAAAATAACGAGTTCTTTCCTGATACAACTCTCTCTCTCTCTCTCTCTCTCTATATATATATATATGTATTTAGAGAGAGAGAGAGAGAGAGTCTTATCAGGAGAGCACAACTTAATTTTTAAATAAAATATCTTTTTTGAATGAAAAAAAGATGTTTTTTTGAAAAATAATAAGTGCTTTCCTGATATGATTCTCTCTCTCCTCATAAGACAACTAAATTTTTAAATAAATATATATTTGAATGAAGAAAGAGAGAAAATATTGAGTATCAGAAAGCACTTATTATTATTCAAGAAGAGAGAAAAAACATCTTAATTTTTAAATAAAATTTTTTTTGAATGAAAAAAGATAATTTATTTGGAAATTAAGTTGTGCTCTCCTGATAAGACTCTCTCTCTCTCTCTCTCTCTATATATATATATATGTATTTAGAGAGAGAGAGAGAGAGACATATCAGGAGAGCACAATTTCGGATTGAAATGAAGGTGCACAAATCTCTTGGAAAAATTGGTTGTTGACTAAACACACACACACACACACACTTACTCACCCGTCCTTGTATTCGAATTCGAATTGAAAATCTGTTGAATGAATTCCACGGTTTGTGACAATTATTTGACAGTGATTTGTAACATTTTTTCGGATTGATTTTCGATAAATGGATTTAATATAAAAAATACACACACACTTACTCACCGATCTCTACGTACAGATTGAAACACACGACGATACACGCATTTCTCATCAAAAAATAATTTAAAAAAAAATCGTCGGCTGGAAAATTCAGGCATTTTTTTTAAAAAAAACAGATTTTTCACAAGGATTTTATTTTGAAAAACGACTGGTTTTGGAGGAAGGGAAAAAAATTACAAATTTCAATTTCGGTCCATAAATAAGAAAGAGATTTATTTTATTTTCATATCGAAACACATTTGATTTTTGAAAAATCAGTAATTCCATGCGTAGTTTAAAAACTCATTTCAGGACTACGACACATTATACCACTTTCATTAATAACAAATGGACTTATACCACTTTCATTACAAATGGACTTATACCACTTTCATTACAAATGGACTTATACCACTTTCATTACAAATGGACTTATACCACTTTCATTACAAATGGACTTATACCACTTTCATTACAAATGGACTTATACCAGTAGTTTTCGATTCGTGATTTTTCGATATCTCAATTTTAATAATAAATAATAATTTAATGAAATTAAAATGGATGTCTAAACCCGCCATTTTGTTTTCGTTATACATACAAACATTTGAATAAATCATCCTTGTTTATTTACTGGAAAACAACAGAACAAAATTTGTTTGGACCCGATTAACGTTTTTTTGTATTTAGTGTTTCGATTAGTACGCTTTGAAATATCCTCAAAACAAAAAATTATCCGCATGCGCAGTTTAGTTGTGTTTTTTTCTTCTTTTTCTAGTAGTTTTCGATTTGCAATTTTTCGATAAATAAATTTTAATAATCAATTCAATGAATTCAAAATGGATGTCTAAACCCGCCATTTTGTTTTGTTTATACATACAAACATTTGAATAAATCATCCTTGTTTATTTACTGGAAAAATAGAGAATGAAAGTTGTTCGGAACCGATTAAGATTTTTCGTATTCAGTCAGTGTTTCGATTAGTCCGGCTAGCGAGGTATTCCTGTATTTCTTTCCAGACCGAGCAACCAGTTTTTCCAGCCACACACACACACACACACTACACGGTATACATGAATGTAAAGAAAAATATAATAAACTAGTAATTAAGCCAGTTTCCCCCTCACCTCGACACATCCCCTAGATCGTTACAAACCTGGAATATTGTCGATTGGCATCGAAAAAACAATCGTAGGATTTTTTAAACGAGAAAATCTATGGCAGCCAGAACGAAAATCAGTTCCAAAAGAGAAAAAGAATATTTAGATGAAAGAGAAAAACCAAATTTTAGACATTTTCTGGTTAAAAATTCCATCGGTTCGAAAATGCCAACGATTTATATTTTTCCCGGGTACAAAATCGAATCCCGTTTGTTGTCACTTCGTTCTGGCTGATCGTCCAAGTCACCCACCCACCCTCCTCGTTCCGTACGTCCAAGAACTGGCGACATCGTTCGTTTTGTGATTTTAGTTTAAATATCATTTTGTACATTCTTTTACGTAAACAGCAATACCTCGCATAGTGCGGCTTCGATTAGTACGGTTTGAAATTTCACCAAAAAAAAATTTAGTTTTGTGTGTTTTCTTCTTTTTCTAGTAGTTTTCGATTCGCGATTTTTTGATAAATAAATTCTAATAATCGATTTAATTAATTCAAAATGGATGTCTAAACCCGCCATTTTGTTTTGTTGATACATACAAACATTCAAATAAATCATCGTCGTTTTATTTACTGAAAAACAAGATAACAAAATTTGTTTGAAACCAATTAACATTTTTTGTATCTAGTTAGTGTTTCGATTAGTACGGTTTGAAATTTCCTCAAACCAAAAAATTATACGTATGCGCAGTTTAGTTGTGTTTTTTCTTCTTTTTCTAGTAGATTTCAATTCGAGATTTTTTGATAAATAAATTTTAATAATCAATTTAATTAATTCAAAATGGATGTCTGAACCCGCCATTTTGTTTTGTTGCTACATACAAATATTTGAATAAACCTTCCTCGTTTTATTTACTGAAGAACAAGATAACGAAATTTGTTTGGAACCGATTAACATTTTTTGTATTTAGTTAGTGTTTCGATTAGTACGGTTTGGAATTTTCCAAAAAAACAAAAAAATTATACGCATGCACAGTTTAGGTTTGTTTTTTTTTTACTTTTTCGATTTGCGATTTTTTGATAAATAAATTTTAATAATCAATTCAATTCATTCAAAATGGATGTCTAAAACCACCATTTTGTTTTGTTGATACATACAAACATTCGATTAAATCATCCTCGTTTTATTTACTGAAAAACAACAGAACAAAATTTGTTTAGACCCGATTTTTTGTATTTAGTTAGTGTTTCGATTAGTACGGTTTGAAATTTCTTCACAAAAAAAAACAAAAAATTTCTAGTAGTTTTCGATTTGCATTAACGTTTTTTGTATTTATTTAGTGTTTCGATTAGTACGGTTTGAAATTTCCTCAAAACAAAAAATTATACGCATGCACAGTTTAGGTTTGTTTTTTTTTAAACTTTTTTTAATAGTTTTCGATTTGCAATTTTTTGATAAATAAATTTTAATAATCAATTCAATTCAAAATGGATGTCCAAACCGTCGATTAAATTTTATTGATACAGACAAACATTTGAATATATTAAATCGTTTTATTTACTGAAAAACAACAGAACGAAATTTGTTTGGATCCGATTTTTTGTATCTAGTTAGTGTTTCGATTAGTACGGTTTGAAATTTCTTCACAAAAAAAAAACAAAAAATTTCTAGTAATTTTCGATTCGCATTAACGTTTTTTGTATTTATTTAGTGTTTCGATTAGTACGGTTTGAAATTTCTTCCCAAAAAAAAACAAAAAATTCTAGTATTCGATTCGCATTACGTTTTTTTGTATATTTATCTAGTGTTTCGATCAGTCCGATCATCCGTACTATGCGAGGTACCCTGTACATATCTCTCGACAAACATTTCTCTTAACATAAATATATATATATATAAAGATCTTTTCGTCCAGTTACCAATTTATTTTAAAACAAATAATTCTAATTTGTATATATTTATCGATAGTTATCGAACCGTACCCCCTCCATCCCCACTCCTCACACACACACACACACACACGCGCACACTGAGAGACACATCGTTGACAATTCTCCCCATCTCTTACGCTAATTAATACAATAACGTACTTGATAAGTTAGTTAAATATTATTTTAAGAAGAATAATAACAATTATATATATATATATATATATATATATATATATATATGTATATGTATATATAAATAAATAATTAAATATATTATAAATAACAAATAATAATAT
>CP092098.1:1572500-1677500 GCA_029203775.1 Neoneuromus ignobilis
TTCTTTTGAAAAAACATATGAATAGGGTCTTTTGTTTCTTTTGAAAAAACATATGAATAGGGTCTTTTGTTTCTTTTGAAAAAAACATATGAATAGGATCTTTTGTTTCTTTTGAAAAAAGACATATGAATAGGATCTTTGTGTTTCTTTTGAAAAAACATATGAATAGGGTCTTTTGTTTCTTTTGAAAAAACATATGAATAGGGTCTTTTGTTTCTTTTGAAAAAACATATGAATAGGGTCTTTTGTTTCTTTTGAAAAAACATATGAATAGGGTCTTTTGTTTCTTTTGAAAAAAACATATGAATAGGGTCTTTTGTTTCTTTTGAAAAAAAAATATGAATAGGTTATTTTGTTTATTTTGAAAAAAAAATATTAATAGGATATTTTTTTTCTTTTGAAAAAAACATATGAATAGGGTCTTTTGTTTCTTTTGAAAAAAACATATGAATAGGATCTTTTGTTTCTTTTGAAAAAACATATGAATAGGATCTTTTGTTTCTTTTGAAAAAAACATATGAATAGGGTCTTTTGTTTCTTTTGAAAAAAACATATGAATAGGTTCTTTTGTTTCTTTTGAAAAAAACATATGAATAGGATCTTTTGTTTCTTTTGAAAAAAACATATGAATAGGGTCTTTTGTTTCTTTTGAAAAAAACATATGAATAGGGTCTTTTGTTTCTTTTGAAAAAAACATATGAATAGGGTCTTTTGTTTCTTTTGAAAAAAACATATGAATAGGATCTTTTGTTTCTTTTGAAAAAACATATGAATAGGATCTTTTGTTTCTTTTGAAAAAAACATATGAATAGGATCTTTTGTTTCTTTTGAAAAAACATATGAATAGGGTCTTTTGTTTCTTTTGAAAAAAAACATATGAATAGGGTCTTTTGTTTCTTTTGAAAAAAACATATGAATAGGGTCTTTTGTTTCTTTTGAAAAAACATATGAATAGGGTCTTTTGTTTCTTTTGAAAAAAACATATGAATAGGGTCTTTTGTTTCTTTTGAAAAAAACATATGAATAGGTTGTTTTGTTTTTATTTTAAAAAAAATTTTAATTGGCTCTTTTGTTTCTTTTGAAAAAAACATATGAATAGGGTCTTTTGTTTCTTTTGAAAAAAACATATGAATAGGGTCTTTTGTTTCTTTTGAAAAACATATGAATAGGGTCTTTTGTTTCTTTTGAAAAAACATATGAATAGGGTCTTTTGTTTCTTTTGAAAAACATATGAATAGGGTCTTTTGTTTCTTTTTGAAAAAAACATATGAATAGGGTCTTTTGTTTCTTTTGAAAAAACATATGAATAGGGTCTTTTGTTTCTTTTCAAAAAACATTTGAATAGTATCTTTTGTTTCTTTTGAAAAAAACATATGAATAGGATCTTTTGTTTCTTTTGAAAAAACATATGAATAGGGTCTTTTGTTTCTTTTGAAAAAACAT
Organism: Neoneuromus ignobilis; assembly: GCA_029203775.1. Lineage (NCBI taxonomy): Eukaryota > Metazoa > Arthropoda > Insecta > Megaloptera > Corydalidae > Neoneuromus > Neoneuromus ignobilis. The sequence goes on from CP092098.1 coordinate 1,573,944, forward strand.
ATGAATAGGGTCTTTTGTTTCTTTTGAAAAAACATATGAATAGGGTCTTTTGTTTCTTTTGAAAAAACATATGAATAGGGTCTTTTGTTTCTTTTGAAAAAAAATATGAATATGGTCTTTTGTTTCTTTTTAAAAAAAATATTAATATTGTCTTTTTTTTATTTTTAAAAAAAATATGAATAGGGTCTTTTGTTTCTTTTGAAAAAAACATATGAATAGGGTCTTTTGTTTCTTTTGAAAAAACATATGAATAGGATCTTTTGTTTCTTTTGAAAAAAAAATATGAATAGGATATTTTTTTTCTTTTTAAAAAAAAATATGAATAGGTAATTTTTTTTATTTTGAAAAAAACATTTTAATAGGGTCTTTGTTTCATTTGAAAAAACATATGAATAGGGTCTTTTGTTTCTTTTGAAAAAACATATGAATAGGGTCTTTTGTTTCTTTTGAAAAAAACATATGAATAGGGTCTTTTGTTTCTTTTGAAAAAACATATGAATAGGGTCTTTTGTTTCTTTTGAAAAAACATATGAATAGGGTCTTTTGTTTCTTTTGAAAAAACATATGAATAGGGTCTTTTGTTTCTTTTGAAAAAAACATATGAATAGGATCTTTTGTTTCTTTTGAAAAAAACATATGAATAGGGTCTTTTGTTTCTTTTGAAAAAAACATATGAATAGGGTCTTTTGTTTCTTTTGAAAAAAACATATGAATAGGGTCTTTTGTTTCTTTTGAAAAAAACATATGAATAGGGTCTTTTGTTTCTTTTGAAAAAAACATATGAATAGGGTCTTTTGTTTCTTTTGAAAAAACATATGAATAGTGTTTCTTTTGAAAAAACATATGAATAGGGTCTTTTGTTTCTTTTGAAAAAACATATGAATAGGGTCTTTTGTTTCTTTTGAAAAAACATATGAATAGGGTCTTTTGTTTCTTTTGAAAAAAACATATGAATAGGTTCTTTTGTTTCTTTTGAAAAAAACATATGAATAGGGTATTTTTTTTCTTTTGAAAAAACATATGAATAGGGTCTTTTGTTTCTTTTGAAAAAAAAATATGAATATTGTCTTTTGTTTCTTTTATGAATAGGGTCTTTTGTTTCTTTTGAAAAAACATATGAATAGGGTCTTTTGTTTCTTTTGAAAAAAACATATGAATAGGGTCTTTTGTTTCTTTTGAAAAAAACATATGAATAGGGTCTTTTGTTTCTTTTGAAAAAAACATATGAATAGGGTCTTTTGTTTCTTTTGAAAAAAACATATTTTCCAGGATCTTTTGTTTCTTTTGAAAAAAACATATGAATAGGGTCTTTTGTTTCTTTTGAAAAAACATATGAATAGGGTCTTTTGTTTCTTTTGAAAAAAACATATGAATAGGGTCTTTTGTTTCTTTTGAATAAAACAGAAATCTAGGCGTGACATTTGGATGATCGTATATTTCATATGGTGTGTGTGTGTGTGAGAGAGAGAGAGAGAGAGAGAGGAAGGAAGAGAAACAAACAGACATGCAGACAGACGAGAGAGTGAGAGAGAGAGGATTTAATTTAAATATAAAAATATAAATTTGAATTAGATTGCGTATGAACGGTTGCATACGCACATGCATTTTTTTTAAATAATATTAGGTTGGCAAGTATCTCCCTTCCGCTTTTTTTTTTTTTTTTGTACATAGCCGCGAAATTCAAAAAGACGGAAGGCGGAAGGGAGATATTTGCCAACCTAATATTTAGACAGAAAACAATTACTTAGTTTGACGATTTATCCTGGACGTACTGATTTTTGAAAAAACATCGAAACCAATGTACTTTATAGAGAATTTAACGCCCTTTCGAACGATGTATGATTTTTCAAGTTTCGATTAAAAACCGCAGAGATATTTGCAAAAAATCAAGTACATGTATATTTGTCCTTGAAACTATTCGAAAATCATTTACTTTATTTGAGACTTGATCCTGGACGTAATTATTTTTTTCAAAAATTGAACTAAACGTATTTTGTAGAGAACTTAACGCCCTTTCGAACAGTGCATGATTTTTTCAGTTTCTAGTCAAGACTACAGAGATATTTGCAAAAAAACAACTACATGTATTTGTATTTGTACCAAAAACAATTACTCAGTTTGACAGTTTGTCCTGGGCATAATAATTTTTGAAAAAAATCGAAATAAATTTATAGTATAGAAAATTTAACGCCCTTTCGAACGGTGTATCATTTTTTAAATTTCGATCAAAGATCATAGAGTTATTTGTAAAAAATCAAGTACATGTATTTCGTATGTCCTCGAAACTATTCGAAAATCATTTACTTAATTTGAGACTCGATCCTGGACGTAATTATTTTTTTAAAAAAATAAAATGTAAAGTATTTTATAGAGAATTTAACGCTCTTTCGAACCGTGTATGATTTTTCAAGTTTCGATTAAAAACCACATAGATATTTGCAAAAAATCAAGTACATGTATTTCGTATGTCCTCGAAACTATTCGAAAATCATTCACTTAATTTGAGACTCGATCCTGGACGTAATTATTTTTTTAAAAAAATAAAACGTCAACTATTTTATAGAGAATTTAACGCTCTTTCGAACCGTGTATGATTTTCCAAGTTTCGATTAAAAACTCCAGAGATATTTGCAAAAAATCAAGTACTTGTATTTCGTATGTCCTCGAAACTATTCGAAAATCATTCACTTAATTTGAGACTCGATCCTGGACGTAATTATTTTTTTAAAAAAATAAAATGTCAATTATTTTATAGAGAATTTAACGCTCTTTCGAACCGTGTATGATTTTCCAAGTTTCGATTAAAAACCGCAGAGATATTTTTAAAAAATCAAATACTTGTATTTGTATCAAAAAAAATATATAGAGAGAGAGAGAGTGAGTACAAATGAATCCACATCGAACGCGTGTAGGCGTAAAAACAATCACAAAAACAACAAACAACAATGGGATTCCTGTGTCGATCTCGAACTCGAATTCGAACACACGATCGACATGTGTAACAACACGATGTCGGCTCGTCGTCGTGGGACGTACAGACGGCCGTATTTCCATATAACCGTGTATTAACCGGCCGATACAGACAAATACATGTCCATTGTTCTCGGCTCTCGTGTGTGTAAACTCGTTTTTTTTTTAATCACGAGTCGTTGTTTTATTTCTGTTCCCTCGATCGAGACGCGTGCCGACCGATGATTGACAGCGGTTCGAAAGAAAGATCTCTCTCTCTCTCTCTCTCTATATATATATATATATAGAGAGAGAGAGAGAGAGAGAATCGATCCGTGTATTTCGAAATGATTGAGAAGGCGACGATAGACAATAAAACACGAGCGCGCGGATCGAAGATACCTGTCATGTTTCTCCGTTTTGTTTCTAATAAACATATTCGTATTTTCTGTTGTTTTCAAACAATGGGTGTCTCGATCGGTTTGTTTTCGGTATTTCCATAGAGTGAGACGTCGCACAGTCCGGTTTGAAATTCGGTTGACAAAAAAATCGCGCAAAAAAAATTGTTTTTTATTCGAGAAAAAACTTTTGAGGTGTTTGCAAAAAAACAAGTACTTGTATTTGTGTTCGTACGAAAAATAATTAGTTTGGCGATTGATCCTGGACGTACGAATTTTTTGAAAAAAATCGAAATAAGTGTATTTTATAGAGAATTTAACGCCCTTTCGAACGGTGTATCATTTTTTAAATTTTGATCAAAAATCACAGAGATATTTGCAAAAAATCAAGTACTTGTATTTCGTATGTCCTCGAAACTATTCGAAAATCATTTCGTTGATTTGAGACTTGATTCTGGATTTAATAATTTTTTTAAAAAAATAAAATGTCAATTATTTTATAGAGAATTTAACGCTCTTTCGAACCGTGTATGATTTTTCAAGTTTCGATTAAAAACCGCAGAGATATTTGCAAAAAATCAAGTACATGTATTTCGTATGTCCTCGAAACTATTCGAAAATCATTCTCTTGATTTGAGACTCGATCCTGGATTTAATTATTTTTTCAAAAAAATAAAATGTAGAGTATTTTATAGAGAATTTAACGCTCTTTCGAACCGTGTATGATTTTTCAAGTTTCGATTAAAAATCGCAGAGATATTGGCAAAAAATCAAGTACATATATTTCGTATGTCCTTGAAACTATTCGAAAATCATTTCGTTGATTTGAGACTCGATCCTGGACGTAATTATTTTTTTCAAAAATTGAACCACAGGTATTTTGTAGAGAATTTAACGCCCTTTCGAACAGTGTATGATTTTTTCAGTTTCTATTCAAGACTACAGAGATATTTGCAAAAAAGCAACTACGTATGTTTGTATCCATACAAAAAAACAATTGCTCAGTTTGACAGTTCGTCCTGGGCATAATAATTTTTTAAAAAAATCGAAATAAATATGTATTGTAGAAAATTTAACGCCCTTTCGAACGGTGTATCATTTTTTAAATTTCGATTAAAAATCATAGAGATATTGGCAAAAAATTAAGTACATGTATTTCGTATGTCCTTGAAACTATTCGAAAATCATTTACTTGATTTGAGACTTGATCCTGGACGTAATTATTTTTTTCAAAAATTGAACTACAGGTATTTTGTAGAGAATTTAACGCCCTTTCGAACAGTGTATGATTTTTTCAGTTTCTATTCAAGACTACAGAGATATTTGCAAAAAACAACTAGGTGTGTTTGTATCCATACAAAAAAACAATTGCTCAGTTTGACAGTTCGTCCTGGACATGATAATTTTTGAAAAAAATCGAAATAAATATATGTTATAGAAAATTTAACGCCCTTTCGAACGGTGTATCATTTTTTAAATTTTGATCAAAAATCACAGAGATATTGGCAAAAAATCAAGTACATGTATTTCGTATGTCCTTGAAACTAATCGAAAATCATTTCGTTGATTTGAGACTTGATCCTGGACGTAATTATTTTTTTCAAAAATTGAACTAAACGTATTTTGTAGAGAATTTAACGCCCTTTCGAACAGTGTATGATTTTTTCAGTTTCTATTCAAGACTACAGAGATATTTGCAAAAAACAACTAGGTGTGTTTGTATCCATACAAAAAAACAATTGCTCAGTTTGACAGTTCGTCCTGGGCATAATAATTTTTGAAAAAAATCGAAATAAATATAAGTTGTAGAAAATTTAATGCTCTTTCGAACGGTGTATCATTTTTTAAATTTTGATCAAAAATCATAGAGATATTTGTAAAAAATCAAGTACATGTATTTCGTATGTCCTCGAAACTATTCGAAAATCATTTATTTAATTTGAGACTCGATCCTGGACGTAATTATTTTTTCAGAAAAATAAAATGTCAACTATTTTATAGAGAATTTAACGCTCTTTCGAACCGTGTATGATTTTTCAAGTTTCGATTAAAAACCGCAGAGATATTTGCAAAAAATCAAGTACATGTATTTCGTATGTCCTCGAAACTATTCAAAAATCATTTACTTGATTTGAGACTTGATTCTGGATTTAATAATTTTTTTAAAAAAATAAAATGTCAATTATTTTGTAGAGAATTTAACGCTTTTTCGAACCGTATATGATTTTTCAAGTTTCGATTAAAAACCGCAGAGATATTTGCAAAAAATCAAGTACATGTATATATGTCCTTGAAACTATTTGAAAATCATTTACTTAATTTGAGACTCGATCCTGGACGTAATTATTTTTTTAAAAAAATAAAATGGCAATTATTTTATAGAGAATTTAACGCTCTTTCGAACGATGTATGATTTTTCAAGTTTCGATTAAAAACCGCATAGATATTCACAAAAAATCAAGTACATGTATTTCGTATGTCCTCGAAACTATTCGAAAATCATTCACTTAATTTGAGACTCGATCCTGGACGTAATTATTTTTTTAAAAAAATAAAACGTCAATTATTTTATAGAGAATTTAACGCCCTTTCGAACAGTGTATGATTTTTTAAATTTCGATTAAAAATCACAGAGATATTTGCAAAAAATCAAGTACATGTATTTCGTATGTCCTCGAAATTATTCGAAAATCATTTCGTTGATTTGAGACTCGATCCTGGACGTAATTTTTTTTTCAAAAAAATAAAACGTCAATTATTTTATAGAGAATTTAACGCTCTTTCGAACCGTATATGATTTTTCAAGTTTCGATTAAAAACCGCATAGATATTTGCCAAAAATCAAGTACTTGTATTTCGTACGTCCTCGAAATTATTCAATTTTTTTTTTTTTTTTTGTAAATTCCAAACCGGACTATACGAGGTATTACTATCTAAAACATGTTTGGACTGGACAACAAACTCGACTTTTCGAAAAATCGAGCAGTCAGGGGAAAAAATCGTCGAGAAAAAAATCGCGAAACCGGAATCAATCGATCAGAACCGATAATTGAGAATTGACATTTGATGATATTTTCGGTTCGAGTTGACATTTCACGTCCACCCTCCAGCCGAATACCTTCACACACACGTGTGTGTGTGTGCGAATAACGACCTTGACAGAAATCTTCCCGGAACGAATGACACATCGACCTATTTTTGCAAAATAATTGCAAGGAGTCTCTAACTCGGTCGCGATCGTGACGCACGGTCGTTTAAACAACCGACGGTGCGTCTAGAAACAATCGAGCCGAGATTCTCAAACAATTGACAGACGATTGTTTTGTTTTTTTCCCCCCACCACTTTAATATTTTCGATCGGAATTTAACGATTTTTAAACCCTCGAACGGGAGAAACCGATTTTCGTATAAAAAAAGCCTGATTAGAACCGATTTTGAAAATTCCGGATAGACATTTTGATCATTTAACGACCGCCGGTCGAAATTCCGACCAACAATTACAGGCCAGCTTGCGATTGAATCGATTTTCGGCAACCAAGGACACGTGTTTGGTGTCGTCATCGTTTTTATATACATTCTGGCGTCATATAGACGGCCACCAGACACCGAATAGGCGTGTACTTGTGTGAGTGTGTTGTGAGTGAGTGCTTCGTATGGACCGGTCTGTTGGTTGCAACGTGCGGGTTTCCTTCCAGAAAAATGAGTGAAAAGTGAGTGCAAATCTGTGATTTTTAATCGCTACGATTGGGGTTTAATGTAAACGTATTTTTGGGCCAGAATTCGGTTTTTGTTCGCGTACACGAGTTTTCCAAATCCGCCGATGATTAAAAAAACATGAATAGAAATGTAATAAGAGATCGAATTTTTTCTCAAAAAAATTTGTTTCGTTTGATTTTTCTATCAAAAATATTCGAAATTGAAAAAAAATATTCGTTTCAATTGATTTTCAAAATCAAAAATATTCGAAATTGAAAAAAAAAACATTCGTTTCAATTAATTTTCATATCAAAAATAATCGAAATTGAAAAAAAAACATTCGTTTCAATTGATTTTTCTATCAAAAATATTGGAAATTTAAAAAAACATTCGATTCAATTGATTTTCTTATCAAAAATATTGGAAATTGAAAAAAAACATTCGTTTCAATTGATTTTCTTATCAAAAATAATCGAAATTGAAAAAAAAACATTTGTTTCAATTGATTTTCTTATCAAAAATATTGGAAATTGAAAAAAAAATCGTTTCAATTAATTTTCCTATCTAAAATATTCGAAATTGAAAAAAAAACATTCATTTCAATTGATTTTCTTATCAAAAATATTGGAAATTGAAAAAAAAAATTCGTTTCAATTGATTTTCTTATCAAAAATAATCGAAATTGAAAAAAAAACATTCGTTTCAATTGATTTTTCTATCAAAAATATTGGAAATTTAAAAAAAACATTCGTTTCAATTGATTTTTCTATCAAAAATATTGGAAATAGAAAAAAAAACCATTCATTTCAATTGATTTTCAAAATCAAAAATATTCGAAATAGAAAAAAAACAATTCGTTTCAATTGATTTTTCTAACAAAAATATTCGAAATAGAAAAAAAACGATTCAGGGGGGCCATGAAAACAATTCCAACCTCTCCCCTCTTCCCGCCACGATTTCGGAAATAATTCCATCCTCCCCTCTCTCCCCGCCACGATTTCGAAAACAATTCCATCCTCCACCTCTATTTCAAAAATAATTCCATCCTCGATTTCAAAAATAATTCCATCCTCCACCTCGATTTCAAAAATAATTCCATCCTCCACCTCGATTTCAAAAATAATTCCATCCTCCACCTCGATTTCAAAAATAATTCCATCCTCACCTCGATTTCAAAAATAATTCCATCCTCCACCTCGATTTCAAAAATAATTCCATCCTCCACCTCGATTTCAAAAATAATTCCATTCTCCACCTCGATTTCAAAAATAATTTCATCCTCCATCTCGATTTCAAAAATAATTCCATCCACCCCCTCGATTTCGAAACTAACCCAACCTCCCCTCTCTTTCCGACACGATTTCGAAAACAATTCCATCCTCCCCTCTCTTCCCGCCACGATTTCGAAAACAATTCCATCCTCCCCTCTCTTCCAGCCACGATTTCGAAAACAATTCCATTCCATCCTCCACGATCTCTTCCATCCTCCCCTCTCTTCCCGCCACGATTTCGAAAACAATTCCATCCTCCCCTCTCTTCCAGCCACGATTTCGAAAACAATTCCAACCTCCCCTCTCTTCCCGCCACAATTACGAAAACAATTCCAACCTCTCCCCTCTTCCCGCCACGATTTTGACATTAATTCCATCCTCCCTCTTTTCCCGCCGCGATTTCGAAAACAATTCCATCCTCCCCTCTCTTCCCGCCACGATTTCGAAAACAATTCCATCCTCCCCTCTCTTCCCGCCACGATTTCGAAAACAATTCCATCCTCCCCTCTCTTCCCTCCACGATTTCGAAAACAATTCCAACCTCCCCTCTCTTCCCTCCACAATTTCGAAAACAATTCCATCCTCCCCCTCCTCCCGCCACGATTTCGAAAACAATTCCATCCTCCCCTCTCTTCCCTCCACGATTTCGAAAACAATTCCAACCTCCCCTCTCTTCCCGCCACGATTTCGAAAACAATTCCATCCTCCCCTCTCTTCCCTCCACGATTTCGAAAACAATTCCATCCTCCCCTCTCTTCCCGCCACGATTTCGAAAACAATTCCAACCTCCCCTCTCTTCCCGCCACGATTTCGAAAACAATTCCATCCTCCCCTCTCTTCCCGCCACGATTTCGAAAACAATTCCATCCTCTCCTCTCTTCACTCCACGATTTCGAAAACAATTCCAACCTCCCCTTTCTTCCCTCCACGATTTCGAAAACAATTCCATCCTCCCCCCTTCCCAACACGATTTAATTAATTCCAGTGAATTGAAACATGTTTCGACTTGTCTGACTCGTCGATTTAATTTTTTCTCAATTCGACCCTTGCGAAATGTCAAAACTCAATCCAAAAACACCTCCTCGTCCTGTGAATCCTTCCGGCACTTCCAGTAATACCGTACTTCCCAAAAACCTAGTACGATAAATATTGATCGATCGTTCTGTTTGGTTTCTTTCCAGGCCGGTCTTGATCCGCCGTCCGAACTTCCACACGATATGGGCGGTGGGCGAGAAAGACATCGTCAGCATGGAGCTCGACACCGAGCCGAGCAATCCGTTCGAGGCGAAACTGTCGCACGGGTTCAAGCCGTGCAGCGTGTTGACCCTGACCGGGTACATCGAGAAGACGGCCAAGGACTACGGGTTCTCGTTGAAGACCGAGAACAACCGGTGCGTCGCTCTCAGCGTCAAGCCGAGGGACCCGGACGGGATGATCGTGCTCAACTCGAGCAACAACGGCACGTGGCACGAGGACGAGATCGCCGGCGAACCGATCCTCGGTGCCGGATTAGATTTCACGCTGCAGATCGTGTGCGACGTGCAGAAGTTCATCGTGTACGTGCACGGGAAGAAGCTCGGCCAGTACTTCCATCGGGTCGACGTGAACGCGATCAAGAATCTAGTCATCGACGGTGAAATCAAACTGCACAAAGTGCTTTATCAATGGAGGATGGTACGTCCGGTCGCTGTTATATTTTTGCTCGGTCTAACACCGACACGTCGGTTCTAGGAAAAACCGGTGCAGAAAAACCTGATCGAATTCACGATACCGGACCAGTTCCGTGTCGTGTTCGCCAGGCCGTTGATCAAGGGATTCAAGCCGGGAAGCACGTTGACCGTCGTAGGCCTCGTGAACAACGAGACGGACCGCATGCACGTGTGCCTGCAGTCCCGGTCCGACCAGCAGGAAGAAGCCGACATGATGTTCTACTACAACCCGAAATTCACTCGGAGGAAGTTCGGAGGCCGTAACACGACCGAAGACGGGAACAAGGACCCGTTCGATACCGGGTTCATCAAGGAAGGGCAGGAGATGCCGATACGCAAGTTCAGCGAGTTCACGTTGCAGATCAACTGCGAGGAGCTCGGTTTCCGGAGCTACGTCGACGGCAAGGAGTTCATCTTCTTCCGGCACCAGATATGCGCCGACGACATCAACGAGTTCAGGATCGTCGGCAAGGTCAAGCTGTTCAAGGTGCTGTACAGGTGGGCGGAATGAGCCGGCGCGCTTTCCGATCGTTTCCGTATAACCGACACTACCTCGGACCGTATTCGGGAAAGAGAGAAAAAGAAAACGGCAGTACAAAAATCTGTATATTTTCATAAAACATCGGGTAGTCTTTTTCTTAGGTTACGTATAAATTTATTGTTCAGGTTCAGAGCCGTGCTAAATAATTAAATAAAATTTTCTAACCGTACTTAAATCGTTTTATTTAAATCTTGTCGAAAGTAGAGAAATACACATCACCGGTTGAAATTGGATCGACCATTTGACAGAAAAACCCAGATTGATGTAAAACGTCAACAATGAGTACCGAGGAAAAGTTCTCGTGATGGTTTAAAAAAAAATCCTGCGCTTTAACCAAAATCTAAAAAATATAATAACAATTATTCTATTTACTTATTTATTTATTTATACATAAATATTAATTATTATCAAAAAAATCAAAAAAAATCCAAATTTTTGACACAAGTAACTGAAAACAATTCAACAATCAACAAGCGAGACAAAGATGGCCGTATAGACGAACCTGCAAATCGGAGCGAGAACGGAAAAACGCGCCAGGTAAAACGAGCGAGACAGATCGATCTGTCACCGTGTGCGTTCGACAGAGATAGAGCGAGTCGCGCAGTTAAGGCTCGATTTAATGACTTAACGCAGTAAAAAGGGAAAAAAATATATAAAATAATCATCGACGGATCAACATCGATCAATTTTGTACTCGGTTCGTTTTTCTGGACACTTTTTTCTATCTGTTTATCGGCCTTTTTGTCGATTTTCCAAAAAAAAAACATCAAGAATGAGTACCGAGGAAAATGATTTAAAAAAAAATCATGATTTGAACAATCAACAAGCGAGACCAAGATGTTCTATTTTGCCAGTTAAAACGAGCGAGACAGATCGATGTCACGCAGGACAGAGATTAACCAAAAATGACTAAAACAACAATTATTCTATTTACTTTTGTACTTTTCGTTTATACATAAATCTGTTTATCGGCCTTTTTGTCGATTTCAAAAAAAAACATCAAGAATCAAAAAAATCAAAAAAACCAAATTTTAAATATGACACAAAAAAAATCCAAATTTTTGACACAAAACAGGAGAATTCAACAATCAACAAACGAGACCAAGATGGCCGTATAGACGAACTTGCAAATCAGAGCGAGAACGGAAAAACACGCCAGGTAAAACGAGCGAGACAGATCGATGTCACTGTGTGCGTTCGACAGAGATAGACCGAGTCGCGCAGTTAAGGCTAGATTTAATGACTTAACGCACTGATAAGGGAAAAAATATATAAAATAACCATCGACGGATCAACATCGATCAGTTTTGTACTCGGTTCGTTTTTCTGGACACTTTTTTCTATTTGTTTATCGGCCTTTTTGTCGATTTTCCAAAAAAAAACATCAAGAATGAGTACCGAGGAAAATGATTTAAAAAAAATCCTACGCTTTAACCCAAATATAACAACAATTATTCTATTTACTTATTTATTTGTAAATAAACATGAATTATTATCAAAAAAATCAAAAAAAATACAAATTTTTGACATTAAAATAACTGATAAAACAATTCAACAATCAACAAGCGAGACCAAGATGGCCGTACAGACGAACCTGCAAGTCGGAGCGAGAACGGAAAAACGCGCCAGGTAAGACGAACGAGACGGACCGATCTGTCGCCGCGTGCGTCCGACAGAGACGGACCGATCCGCGCAGGTAAGGCTCGATAAATGACTTAACGCATCAACGTGTCCGAGTCATTCAACTCGACTTAACGTCTAAGAAACGGAAAAAAATATATAAAATAACCATCGACGGATCAGCATCGATCAGTTTTGTACTCGGTTCGTTTTTCTGGACACTTTTTTCGATTTATCTATCGGCCTTTTTGTGGATTTCCAATAAAAAACATTGTAAACAAGTCTTAAACTAAGTCTTATCTGGAATGAGGCTAAGATAACGGTATCAGAAACGCAGGTATTTAATATTTATGTCTGTATGTCGTTTATCAATTACTTGAAACACCTTATAAATATACGTAGAACATTTTTTTTAATTACGTATAAATAAATGTGTACGTATACACACATACGTACATAAATCACCTTAAATAATCCAAAAAAAACCTCCTCGTCCTGTAATTCCTCACGGTTAAAAAGTCTATAACATTTTCCGGCAATTCTAATGATATCGGATTTATACAATCGTTTAAATATATTTGATCGTATAAGAAATAAATCCAAATTCTAAATGACCGTATTTGTATTATAAGAGAAAAAACTATTGATATAAATTGTACGTAGCAGTATCGTAAAAATAATTGCTTGATATACCGGTAATTAAATTTAATTACCTTATAAATACGGTCGTAAACTCCTACACGTATTCCTTATCATCGAACGGCCTTGGAAACTTACGATAAAATTCAATAGAGAACGTTTTATTTACGACACGGTTAACGTGCTCTTGACCTGCCAGGTGACCGCGATGGGCGCACAGAGACCTCCGCAGAAGAGCGTGCTAGTCGCGTACGTCCTCTGGCTGACCGGAGGAATATTCGGACTGCACCACTTCTACTTACACCGAGACCGGCATGCGTTCGTGTGGTTCACGACGCTCGGAGGTTATTTCGGGATGGGATGGTTGTCGGACGCGTTCAACATACCGAGATACGTGAGGGACGCGAACGAAGATCCGAAATTCATCGAAGAGTTCGTGTACCGGCTCCGAAACTCTCCGAAGGTACTTACACGACACCCGTTTCTCTCGAACGGCTGTTTATAGAGATTCTGACACTTCCAGCCTCCTTTCTCGATCAACCGGTTCGTAGGGATGATTCTGTTGGGGTATTTTTGGGGCCAGTTGGTGTACATCGCGATCCCCGAAGATGAATTCTACGGGATCAACTGGAAAATCCTCGAATGGGCGATACCGGCCGGCATTTCTCTAGGTACGTTACGAACCGAAACGTCGACAGTACGACGAGTGACTGTTTTTCCTTAAAACAGGAGTTTGGACAATCGGAAACATAGGCCGTGAAAAGGGTTCGATCTGGTTATCGTTGATCACGGCGTACGCCGTCTACCCGCTTGCCCGGACGTACATTTTCGATGAAACGTTCTGGTTCACGGCTGTGACGTTTTGTTCGGCGTACGTTTTCGATTCGTACTCGAAACAGTGGAGGAGAGAACCACCGAAACGCACATCGTTTATCAGGTAAGACAGATCGAATACCGTATAAACACGGCGAGCTAACCGTATTTTCTCTAGACGTATCGTAACTCTCGGACTGTGCGTCTCTCTGTTCTTCTCGCTGCTCGGAGCGTACCTCTACTTCAACGGAAAGGTGGTCGACAGCGACGGGGAAGAAATACCGGTCCACGAGGCGATCCACCACTTCTTCACGTCGCCGTGGTGGATCGACCTGAAGAACTCGTTGAACGAGATCTGGCTGTACGCGCAGCACCACGGCTGGTACGAAGTCTGGAAGCAGGTCGTCGACTTGTCGGACCCGAGGGGCGAGTACAACGCGTACAAAGTGCTCGGCGTTTCGCAGTCGGCGTCGCAGAGCGAGATCACGGCTAAGTGGCGGGCGTTGAGCCGGGAGAACCATCCGGACAAGATCAAGGATCCGGAGAAACGGGCCGGCGCGCAGGATAAGTTCATGGAGATCCAGCAGGCGTACGAGATTCTATCGAAAATCAAGAACAAGAGACGGAGGAAGAATAAGATCTATAGCGGAGAAGAATCGGACTGATTTCGGTCAATTTAATCTATTTATATGTTTTTTTTTTAATAAAAGTATTTTTATTAAACACGTATTTCAATTGAACGACAAACCGGTTCCACAAAAACAATTAATCACTTGTAAAGAGCCCGGGGTTAGCGACGACCTTTCACGAGCAATTAAAATATAAGATAACGATCACTAAAACCAGTTCGTTTACTTACTTAATCTCTCGATACGACAGGAACTTCAGTTACACACAACCGACCGTGACAAAATGAACAAAATCACAATTCTCTTCCTCGTATTCTGTGCGACGTTATCGACCGACGGTACGTAAATCTGTAATCGTTCTCGAACCGACTCACAGACCTCGACCCGTTTCAGGGACGACCGAGGCTATTTTCAGCAACCGTAACCGAGTGACAATCAAACAAGATATCGATTCGAGACGACTGAGCGTAGAACATGAAGACAGTACGTACGACACGGTAGGGAGATTCGTATCAGGTTTTATATTGGCGATCGTCGATATCTTGAAGAATCTCACGGTCGGCAAGTTCTTCGGCAGGAATCGACCGGCTGTGGATTTACGACGTTCCACTCGTTCCGTAGAAAGTGAGTATATTTTTTATAACCTCGTTCATTAATAAATTACACGGTAGAGTCTATCGTACGGCTGGCTGTTTGGAAAATCGACCGGACGTCATTTCGAACATTTCGGTTTTCGTGATAGGAATTTGATTAGCGTTCCATTTCTTCTAGACTAATTCGATTATTACTGGATACCTGATTATCTCATCGGACAAAATAAGTAATCGTTCTCTGTTCTGAGCTTATCGGATATTTCCAACCGTTCCGAAACCAATCCGGAGATGATTTTACGTAACCCCAAAATCCTTACAACACCACAAACAAGTACATTAGTCGATTACCCGTGTATTACAATGATTATATCAAAAATTGTAGACTTTTTCCCAATTACCTGACAGGTGTAAAAAATAAAATTTTAAAAACATATCGAATAGACATTTGTACATATTTAGATAAAAAAAATACTGGTTGTTATAATGATTTATATACGGATTGAATCAAAACGACAGTTAGTAATTAATTAATTGATTAATTATTAAGGAAATTGGAGGTTATGTGGAAGGAAAAACGTACAAGATGGTGACAAGAAACAAAAAC
This sequence comes from Neoneuromus ignobilis, assembly GCA_029203775.1. NCBI lineage: Eukaryota > Metazoa > Arthropoda > Insecta > Megaloptera > Corydalidae > Neoneuromus > Neoneuromus ignobilis. The sequence continues at coordinate 1,589,406 of CP092098.1, forward strand.
ACATCGACATTGATTGACAACCAAACGAAATTTTTATTTATTCAAAACCAATTTATGTACATTTTAGGCATTAAATGATACAAACTCACCGAATGAACGATATTTTTTCGATTAAATAACTATAAAACACGGATAATTAAATAAATTACACAGGAATCGACATCTGTCAGTCGGCCATCTTGCGCTACATGAATCCGTACAGTGACGATCAAAATGTCCAATTGGAATTATTCCCAAACAAAGGCGCGTGTTTCAAATCGGAGATGATTGATATTTAAATCGGTTCGATCGTTATTAAATACTCGAACTAGTTAATCGCCTCGACTTATCCTAAATCTCACTAACATCCAATACACTTTACAACAAAAATACCATATATTGAATAAGAATTAAATTTGAAATTCAACTAAGATGTTTGATATCTCTATCGAATAATTAATATTTACTAAATAAAAACCTAGTTCTAAAAAGATTTGAATCATTTTTTTAATATAGAATCTATGTTATCAATTTCATTTTTTAGATTCGATTGTTATATTATTTGAAAAAATTAAATTCTTAATAGAATAAATGTTAATTGTATGATAAATAAGTCGGTATAGTTTAACTTCGTGTCTATTATTTTCTTATTATTTATTCAAACATTATATAGTGTTTTTTAAGTGTGATAGAACTTTAAATTGAATCCCTATCGAAAGTTCTATCCAACTTGAAAGAAACTTTTTATCATACCTTTATATATACATACAAATGTGTATATATAAAGAATGTTTTTAGAGAAATTGAACTTTCAATAGGGATTCAATTTAAAGTTATATCACGCTTAAACAACACCTACAGTGAGCCAAAGTAAAACTCATAAATATTTGTATATAAATTTTTAAATAAAAAAATACCTTTTGTATTCGATTTTAATGATTTATCAAGGATATTTTTATCATATCAAAATAAATAAATCATAAAATAATAAAGACCAAAAAATACAAGTACGAATTCTGAAAAATATTCTTGAAAAACTCGTTTCAAAATCGAATTTTGCATTACATTTGGATCGTTAAATACACGTCATTGTTTTTAGATGAATTTCTCTTGGAATTTTTGTTGAAAATTCAAAAAAGTATACATCATTTTAAACAGCATTAAATTCTCTATTCGATGACTAGGTTTTGATTTCTCTTAAAAAACATGTACGCTCGTAACGACTTGTCAAAATTGACTCTGTATTAAACTTGAAACGTCAAACGCACGTCGATGTTTTTTGATAAATTTCTCTTGGAATTTTTATTGTAAATTCAAAAAAGTATACATCATTTTAAACAGCATTAAATTCTCTATTCGATGACTACGTTTTGATTTCTCTTAAAAAACATGTACGCTCGTAACGACTTGTCAAAATTGTCTCTGTATTACACTTGGATCGTTAAATACACATCATTGTTTTTAGATGAATTTCTCTTGGAATTTTTGTTGAAAATTCAAAAAAGTATCCGTCACTTAAAACAGAAGTATTAATTGACGATTGAAATTTCCAAATATAATAAAAAAAATCTTTATATAAAGAACTTAAGCAAGAGAAATGAAAAAAATTGATATTATATTAAAATATCTGTGTAAAATTATCGGAAACAACTCTGTGTGAGTTTCATTTTGACCCACTGTATGTATATCTGTTCGGAAAATCGATTCCCTACAATTTTTCATGATTTATTAAGATATTGAGATTTATTATTCAAGTCGAAAATATTTGGATTTTTTTCAATTGTAAATTTGGTCGCCTGTTTAGACTTTTTATAAACTATGAACGATTTATTTTAAAAAAAATGATTTTTCCAGATTTCCCTATCAAAAAAAACATACTCTATATTATTCTAAAGATGGATAACTTAAGGGGGTATTCTAGTCTAGAGGCACGAATTTTAGATGTTTTTAGGGCGTTTTTTTAAAAAAACCAACAAATATTTTTACTATCCATTTTTTAATCAGTTATTTATTGACATTTTAAGAGTACAAAAAAGTATTATTAAAACCAAAAAAATCAAAATCGAAAAAAGTACAGGCTGGCAAAGTGAGGGCTCGAAAAAAAAGGGTGCCTCCTGGTGCCAACCCTTCCGGTCATCCGAAACAATTTTTTTTTCGAAATTCTTGAAAAACAAGGTTATAGTAATATCTCTGTCTAGGGAAATTAAAAAAAAATGTTTTCTTCACAAAATGGCGGCAGTGTGAAAGAACAGTCATTTTTTGCTCGATTTTCATCAACTTTCGGAATTTTTTACAAATAGTCAAAAACGAAATTTTCCAAAAATCTTCGACGGGGACAATCACTATTATATTGAGAATCTCTGTACCGAATTTCAAGTAAATCGGGCCATTAGAACTTGAGATATCACCGTTAATTGTAGTTTCGAGAAAAACGCGTTTAAAGTTTGGAGTTGATCGGTCGACGCGTCACAAAAATACCTATAACTCCGGAAATAATTCGAATTTCGCAAAATCCTCTTCAAGACATATTCTCAAAGGTCTCAACTTTGAAAATATGCAGAAAAAAATCGACTTTTTCGAAATTCCAGACCAGAATACCCCCTTAATTAATTGATATCTCAATGTATTGAATATTTCACATTACACTACTTTTTTATCACTCGACTTCTTCATGTCATTACAGATACCAATTCGGATCAGCTACAAGAAAACGCAGACATCTACATAAAACTACCGATTGAAATCCGTTTAAACGCAAACCGAAACGTGCCTCACGTCGCCGACAACTCCCTGCTGCTGAAGCACGTCCAAGGATTTCGAGACGATCGGCCGTACGTGTTGAACCTATCGGTGTATCCTCGTTTCGTCAACGACGACGATTCCATCGAGAGCAGTCTGGACATCAGATCGGATTTCGAACCGGGCGCGTCGGCCAGTTTCGAGTCGGTATTCAACCGGACGTCCGGGTCGAACGATCCTGAAACCAGGAGCGACGATTCGGTTAACGAGACCGGAGGAACTCCGCATTCGGTGTACGGTTAATGAGCTAGGTTATGATTTGTATAGATTGATTGTTGGGTGTAATAAAACCGGTCTAAGTTCCGAATTAGAGTACGAAATTCTACTCTTGATCATCTCTCTCAGAACCACGATTCAGCTCCAGATTTTTATACAGGATTTAAGATATGACAGATGAGCAAGGCAGGGGATTGTTGAGAGCCGGTCCTGGCTCGTACATGTAAACAATGTTCCCGTGAACGGCAGTCGCTCCACATCTCTACCTGTCGCAGAATGACCTGGTTAATGTCCGTCGAAACCGTTCCGGTACCCCCACTTGGCGGGCCCCCGCGCCGGTGAAAGTCGCACGAGTATGTGTGACAGTCGGCAGGGTCGTATCCGATCGAATTCGGAGGAGATGAGCACGAGTTGGATTTGTAACTGTGATACGAGACGGTCCTGTCGATTGTCAGTTACAATTCGGTGCGATTTTCGATAATCTGACAGTTTTTTTTTTGAGGTTAAATAAGATTGAGTTGTCAAAAAAATACATACAGTTTGTATTGAAGGTTTTGGACCGTTGTTACGGGCCTGTCTATGATCAGAAAATGGTCAAAAGGGTCCATTTTATAGAAAATTTAATTGTCTTTCAAAAAATATACGATTTTTTTTAATTATAGACCGTGGTTGGGGAATAATTTGACCGAATTTAAATTAAGAGGAGATTACAATTAATCGATGTTTCATAGTACTATTATGGGCTTATATATTTTCCAAAAATAATTTTAAATAGTGTATATTGTAGATGATTTTATGCTCTTTTCAAAGATATACACTTATTGGAAATTGCTGTTACATAACAGCAAGCAATTTGCAAAAAACAAACATGTGTAATTTTGTTTAAATTGAAAAAAATGTCGATTGTTTAGAACGCCATTACAGGCCTGTTTATTTTCCGAAAATGATAAAAATGGTGTATATTATAGATAATTTAATGCTCTTTTCAGTGATATACACTTTTTAAAAATTTCGATTAAATAATAGTGAGTAATTTGTAAAAAAAAAATCAATCGTAATTTTGAGAAAGTTGAAAAAATGTCGATTGTTCATAAAGCTATTACAGATCTGTTTATTTTCCAAAAATTATTTTAAATGATGTGTATTATAGATAATTTTATTCTCTTTTCAAAGATATACACTTATTGGAAATTGCTGTTTCATAACAGCAAGCAATTTGCAAAAAACAAACATGTGTAATTTCGTTTAAATCGAAAAAAATGTTGATTGTTTATAACGCTATTACGGGCCTGTTTATTTTCTGAAAATGATAAAAGTGACGTATGTTATAGATAATTTAATGCTCTTTTTAAAAATATACACTTATAAAAATTTTCGTTAAAAAAATAACGAGTAATTTGGAAAAAATCAAACTTATGTAATTTCTAGAAAATTAAAAAAATGTTGATTGTTTATAACACTATTACGGGCCTATTTATTTTCCAAAAAAAATTAAAAGTGACGTATATTATAGATAATTTAATGCTCTTTTTAAAAATATACACTTATAAAAAATTTCGTTAAAAAAATAACGAGTAATTTGGAAAAAATCAAACTTATGTAATTTCTAGATAATTAAAAAAATGTTGATTGTTTATAACACTATTACGGGCCTATTTATTTTCAAAAAATAATTTTAAATAATGTATATTATAGATAATTTTATTCTCTTTTCAAAGATATACACTTATTGGAAATTGCTGTTTCATAACAGCAAGCAATTTGCAAAAAACAAACATGTGTAATTTCGTTTAAATCGAAAAAAATGTCGATTGTTTATAACGCTATTACGGGCCTGTTTATTTTCCTAAAATAATAAAAGTGACGTATGTTATAGATAATTTAATGCTCTTTTTAAAAATATACACTTATAAAAAATTTCAATTGAATAATGGCGAGTAATTTGTAAAAAATCAAACTTATGTAAATTCTAGGAAATTGAAAAAATGTCGATTGTTTATAGCACTACTACGGGCCTATTTATTTAAAAAAAAAATTAAAAGTGACGTATGTTATAGATAATTTAATGCTCTTTTTAAAAATATACACTTATAAAAAAATTCAATTGAACAATGGCGAGTAATTTGTAAAAAATCAAACTTATGTAAATTCTAGGAAATTGAAAAAATGTCGATTGTTTATAGCGCTATTACGAGCCTATTTATTTTTTAAAAAAATTTAAAAGTAACGTATATTATAGATAATTTATTGCTCTTTTTAAAAATATACACTTATAAAAAATTCCAATTAAATAATGGCTAGTAATTTGCAAAAAATTAAACATGTGTAATTCGAAACAAGTAAAAAAAATGTCGATTGTTTGTAACACTACTACGGGCCTGTTTATCGATATAAAATAATAAAAGTCATGTATGTTGTAGATAATTTAACGCTCTTTTTAAAAATATACTCTTTTTCAAAGTTCCGCTTGAATACCAACGAGCAATTTGCAAAAAAGTAAATAAATGTCATATTGTTGATATTGAAAAAATATGTCACTTATTTGTAATGTTAGTAATTTTTTTTTGATTACCAAAAAATGATCAAATTCGAGTATTTTGTAGAGAATTTAACGCTCTTTTTAAAAATATACTCTTTTCCAAAGTTCCGCTTGAATATCAACGAGCAATTTGCAAAAAAGTAAATAAATGTCGTACTCTTGATATTGAAAAAACATGTCACTTATTTGTAATGTTTTAAATGTTTTTTTAATTACCAAAAAATGATCAAATTCAAGTATTTTGTAGAGAATTTAACGCTCTTTTTAAAAATATACTCTTTTTCAAAGTTCCGCTTGAATACCAACGAGCAATTTGCAAAAAAGTAAATAAATGTCATATTGTTGATATCGAAAAAACATGTCACTTATTTGTAATGTTTTAAATGTTTTTTTAATTACCAAAAAATTATCAAATTCGAGTATTTTGTAGAGAATTTAACGCTCTTTTTAAAAATATACTCTTTTACAAAGTTCCGCTTGAATACCAACGAGCAATTTGCAAAAAAGTAAATAAATGTCATATTGTTGATATCGAAAAAATATGTCACTTATTTGTAATGTTTTAAATGTTTTTTTAATCGCCAAAAAATGATCAAATTCGAGTATTTTGTAGAGAATTTAACGCTCTTTTTAAAAATATACTCTTTTTCAAAGTTCCGCTTGAATACCAACGAGCAATTTGCAAAAAAGTAAATAAATGTCATATTGTTGATATCGAAAAAATATGTCACTTATTTGTAATGTTTTAAATGTTTTTTTAATTACCAAAAAATGATCAAATTCGAGTATTTTGTAGAGAATTTAACGCTCTTTTTAAAAATATACTCTTTTCCAAAGTTCCGCTTGAATATCAACGAGCAATTTGCAAAAAAGTAAATAAATGTCATATTGTTGATATCGAAAAAATATGTCACTTATTTGTAATGTTTTAAATGTTTTTTTAATTGCCAAAAAATGATCAAATTCGAGTATTTTGTAGAGAATTTAACGCTCTTTTTAAAAATATACTCTTTTCCAAAGTTCCGCTTGAATATCAACGAGCAATTTGCAAAAAAGTAAATAAATGTCATATTGTTGATATCGAAAAAATATGTCACTTATTTGTAATGTTTTAAATGTTTTTTAATTGCCAAAAAATGATCAAATTCGAGTATTTTGTAGAGAATTTAACGCTCTTTTTAAAAATATACTCCTTTTCAAAGTTCCGTTTGAATACCAACGAGCAATTTGCAAAAAAGTAAATAAATGTCGTACTCTTGATATTGAAAAAACATGTCACTTATTTGTAATGTTTTAAATGTTTTAAATGTTTTTTTAATTGCCAAAAAATGATCAAATTCGAGTATTTTGTAGAGAATTTAACGCTCTTTTTAAAAATATACTCTTTTTCAAAGTTCCGTTTGAATACCAACGAGCAATTTGCAAAAAAGTAAATAAATGTCATATTGTTGATATCGAAAAAATATGTCACTTATTTGTAATGTTTTAAATGTTTTTTTAATTGCCAAAAAATGATCAAATTCGAGTATTTTGTAGAGAATTTAACGCTCTTTTTAAAAATATACTCTTTTCCAAAGTTCCGTTTGAATACCAACGAGCAATTTGAAAAAAAGTAAATAAATGTCATATTGTTGATATCGAAAAAACATGTCACTTATTTGTAATGTTTTAAATGTTTTTTTAATTGCCAAAAAATGATCAAATTCGAGTATTTTGTAGAGAATTTAACGCTCTTTTTAAAAATATACTCTTTTCCAAAGTTCCGTTTGAATACCAACGAGCAATTTGTTAAAAAGTAAATAAATGTCATATTGTTGATATCGAAAAAACATGTCACTTATTTGTAATGTTTTAAATGTTTTTTTAATTGCCAAAAAATGATCAAATTCGAGTATTTTGTAGAGAATTTAACGCTCTTTTTAAAAATATACTCTTTTTCAAAGTTCCGCTTGAATATCAACGAGCAATTTGCAAAAAAGTAAATAAATGTCATATTGTTGATATCGAAAAAATATGTCACTTATTTGTAATGTTTTAAATGTTTTTTTAATCGCCAAAAAATGATCAAATTCGAGTATTTTGTAGAGAATTTAACGCTCTTTTTAAAAATATACTCTTTTTCAAAGTTCCGATTGAATACCAACGAGCAATTTGCAAAAAAGTAAATAAATGTCATATTGTTGATATCGAAAAAACATGTCACTTATTTGTAATGTTTTAAATGTTTTTTTAATTGCCAAAAAATGATCAAATTCGAGTATTTTGTAGAGAATTTAACGCTCTTTTTTCGGATATACTCTTTTACAAAGTTCCGCTTGAATATCAACGAGCAATTTGCAAAAAAGTAAATAAATGTCATATTGTTGATATCGAAAAAATATGTCACTTATTTGTAATGTTTTAAATGTTTTTTTAATCGCCAAAAAATGATCAAATTCAAGTATTTTGTAGAGAATTTAACGCTCTTTTTAAAAATATACTCTTTTACAAAGTTCCTCTCGAATACCAACGAGCAATTTGCAAAAAAGTAAATAAATGTCATATTGTTGATATCGAAAAAACATGTCACTTATTTGTAATGTTTTAAATGTTTTTTTAATTGCCAAAAAATTATCAAATTCGAGTATTTTGTAGAGAATTTAACGCTCTTTTTAAAAATATACTCTTTTTCAAAGTTCCGTTTGAATACCAACGAGAAATTCGTAAAAAACGAACAATCTGTATTCTTATAAAAAAAAATCATAAAAATGACATTTTGTACAAAATTGGAACCGTTTTTCAAAATTAAACGACCTGTCTCGCCAAAATTGAAGACTTTATAAGGTGATACGCATTTCGATAGCCGTGATAAAGGGTCGTATTGAAAAAAAACGTCGTAAAATCTATTCAAAAATCATTTTTTTTCGATGTTCGCGTTTCGACCGAACCTCGTCCATTTTGTGTTCGTGTCTCTCGGACACATTTTCCGCCGAATCGTCGTTACTAGGTCATCCAGTACGCTGGAATCTAACTGGTTTCTTATGCACAAACAACAACGTCGATTCAGTCATCGAGTTCTGTTCGAAGAACGATGTCGGGCGTGGATTTTCGCACACGAGCGAACGACGTGCGGTCTCCATTATAAAAAAAAACCATTCCGATAACGAAATTCGTGCCTGGAAAAACGTGTAAAGTTCTTCCATTTAACAAAAAACGAATAGAAAGACAATCTCTGGTGTTGTTCTTTTACTGGATCTTCGAGTGCGATTTGTGACCATCGTTTCGTGACACCCGAAACTGCCGATTCGGACATAACTGTAAGTGTTCTGTTCTCGTTTTCCGACTTCTGTACGGTTTTTTTTCTCTTCCTCCTCTTCGTTCGGATTTGTCTTGTCGCATATGGAAACGAGCATCGCGAAGTGGAGCAGTCGGTCAAACGAAATCGTGGACTTGTAGGGACCGAAATCGAAACAAAGCCATTTTGTTTCGAGCGAAACGACGCAACAGAAATTCAAAAAAATTCTGGCCATAAACCAGGAAAATGGAAGAATATTAAACTGAGTAATTTGATAGGAATTTCAATCGGTTTCGATCTCGAAAAAACACCCCCAGTTTTTTTTCGGACCAAAAAAAAAACGTCGAATATTCGTATTTATAATCTGTTTGCATGGCCGGATATCCAGGGCGGTATTAGGTTTTTTTAAATCCGACGAGTCGTCGTTACCGAAATTTCAAACTTGTGTTATTGTATTTTTTCGATTTTTTTATTCGGTTTTTTCCCGAAACGATACTACGGGCCTGTCTGATTCGAAAAAATGATAAGAGGTGTTCATGTTGTAGAGAATTTAACGCTCTTTCAGATGATATATATTTGTTGAGAATTGTAATCGGATAATGGCAAGTAATTTGCAAAAAAACAAACATGGGTAATTTTGAGAAAATTGGAAAAATTTCGATTGTTTATAACGCTGTTACGGGCCTGTTTATTTTCAAGAAATAATTTTAAATGATGTATATTATAGATGATTTTATTCTCTTTTCAAAGATATACACTTATTGGAAATTGCTATTTCATAACAGCAAGTAATCTGCAAAAAACAAACATGTGTAATTTCGTTTAAATCGAAAAAAAATGTTGATTGTTTATAACGCCATTACGGGCCTGTTTATTTTCCGAAAATGATAAAAGTGACGTATGTTATAGATAATTTAATGCTCTTTTTAAAAATATACACTTATAAAAAATTTCGATTGAATAATGTCGAGTAATTTGTAAAAAATCAAACTTGTGTAATTTCTAGGAAATTGAAAAAATGTCGATTGTTTATAGCACTATTACGGGCCTATTTATTTTTCAAAAAAAATTAAAAGAGACGTATATGATAGATAATTTAATGCTCTTTTTAAAAATATACACTTATAAAAATTTTCGATTAAAAAATAGCGAGTAATTTGGAAAAAATCAAACTTGTGTAATTTCTAGGAAATTGAAAAAATGTCGATTGTTTATAACGCTATTACAGATCTGTTTATTTTCCAAAAATAATTTTAAATGATGTATATTATAGATAATTTAATGCTCTTTTCAAAGATATACACTTATTGAAAATTGCTATTTCATAACAGCAAGCAATTTGCAAAAAACAAACATGTGTAATTTCGTTTAAATCGAAAAAAAATGTTGATTGTTTATAACGCTATTACGGGCCTATTTATTTTTCGAAAAAAATTAAAAGTGACGTATATTATAGATAATTTAATGCTCTTTTTAAAAATATACACTTATAAAAAATTTCGATTGAATAATGGCGAGTAATTTGTAAAAAATCAAACTTGTGTAATTTCTAGGAAATTGAAAAAGAGTCGATTGTTTATAACGCTATTACAGATCTGTTTATTTTCCAAAAATAATTTTAAATGATGTATATTATAGATAATTTAATGCTCTTTTCAAAGATATACACTTATTGAAAATTGCTATTTCATAACAGCAAGCAATTTGCAAAAAACAAACATGTGTAATTTCGTTTAAATCGAAAAAAAATGTTGATAGTTTATAACGCTATTACGGGCCTATTTATTTTTCGAAAAAAATTAAAAGTGACGTATATGATAGATAATTTAATGCTCTTTTTAAAAATATACACTTATTAAAATTTTCGATTAAAAAATAACGAGTAATTTGGAAAAAATCAAACTTATGTAAATTCTAGGAAATTGAAAAAATGTCGATTGTTTATAGCACTATTACGGGCCTGTTTATTTTCCAAAAAAAATTAAAAGTGACGCATATTATAGATAATTTAATGCTCTTTTTAAAAATATACACTTATAAAAAATTTCAATTAAAAAATAACGAGTAATTTGGAAAAAATCAAACTTGTGTAATTTCGAGAAAATTGAAAAAATGTTGATTGTTTAAAACGCTATTACGGGCCTGTTTATTTTTTGAAAATGATAAAAGTGACGTATGTTATAGATAATTTAATTCTCTTTTTAAAAATATACACTTATAAAAAATTTCAATTGAATAATGGCGAGTAATTTGCAAAAAATCAAACTTATGTAATTTCGAGAAAATTGAAAAAATGTTGATTGTTTATAACGCTATTACGGGCCTGTTTATTTTCCAAAAAAAATTAAAAGTGACGTATATTATAGATAATTTAATGCTCTTTTCAACGATATACACTTATTAAAATTTTCGATTAAAAAATAACGAGTAATTTGGAAAAAATCAAACTTGTGTAATTTTGAGAAAATTGAAAAAGAGTCGATTGTTTATAACACTATTACGGGCCTGTTTATTTTCCAAAAAAAATTAAAAGTGACGTATATTATAGATAATTTAATGCTCTTTTTAAAAATATACACTTATAAAAAATTTCAATTGAATAATGGCGAGTAATTTGCAAAAAATCAAACTTATGTAATTTCTAGGAAATTGAAAAAATGTTGATTGTTTATAGCACTATTACGGGCCTATTTATTTTTCGAAAAAAATTAAAAGTGACGTATGTTATAGATAATTTAATGCTCTTTTTAAAAATATACACTTATAAAAAATTTCAATTAAAAAATAACGAGTAATTTGGAAAAAATCAAACTTATGTAATTTCTAGAAAATTAAAAAAATGTTGATTGTTTAAAACGCTATTACGGGCCTGTTTATTTTTTGAAAATGATAAAAGTGACGTATGTTATAGATAATTTAATTCTCTTTTCAACGATATACACTTATAAAAAATTGGAATTAAATAATGGCGAGCAATTTGCAAAAAATCAAACTTGTGTAATTTCGAGAAAATTGAAAAAAATCCGATTGTTAAAAAATTCCTTTGTCTATAAAACCGCGCAGACAGTCCGTCAGAGAACTGGGACACTTTTTTCTGGTCCGACACAATGTTTATTCGTACGACGACATTCTTCCACCTCGTCAAGGTCGAAATCTTGAAACTATGACCTTTTCTATGCGACTTTTTCGAGTACAAAGACCTTCGCGCAAATCGAAATAAAGAATGCAACGCGTTTTTATACTTCGGGACCGAATTACCGATCGAAATTCGGAAATCGTTCGAATCTTTTCGAACGAACAGACGAAATCGAAATTCGAGACGGTTTCGTTGTGAGAAAATCGGCAGGCGAGTCGACGGGCCATAAAAGGCACGCAAGGATTCGCTTTCGATCGAGACAGGATCTCCCACACAGACTGAAATGATCGTTCTTAATCGAATACAGGGTTGTACGAGCGACGAACATCGACCGAATGTGGATTTAAAGAAGGAATAAATACGGTTCGAGGGGTTGAAACGGGGTTAGAAATCGATATGTGGATATAAAATGGACGAAAATGTCAATACTGATTGTGTTGTTGTAGACGTGTTTATTTTTTTAGAATGAGATCGATCGATGCATTTTGTAGAGAATTTAATGCCCTTTTTGAAAATATACACTTGTTTGAAATTGTATTTGAAAATAATCGAGTAATTTGGGAAAAACTGACAAGATGCATTTTTTAAGGAAATTGAAAAAATTTTGATTGTTTCGTAACGTTATTACAGCCCTGTTTATTTTTCAAAAATGATAAAAATAACGTATGTTATAGATAATTTAATGCCCTTTTCAAAATATACACTTGTTCAAAATTTATATTTAAATAATGGCGAGCAATTTGCAAAAACTGAAATGAGTGTAATTTAGAGAAAAACTGAAAAAAATTCGATTGTTGAAAAATGTCTATTCCGTCAGAGAACTCACTTTTTTCTGGTCCGAAACAATTGATTCGTACGACGACATTCTTCCACCTCGTCAAGGTCGAAATTTGAAACTATGCCCTTTTTTATGCGACTTTTTCAAGTACAAAGAATTGCGCAAATCGAAATAAAGAAGATGCATGTTTTTTATAATCGAAAAATTTAAATCCGTAATCCTTTTTTAAAATATAAATCGACTTATTTAAAAAATGTAATTCGAACTTTTTGAAGGATAAAATCAAAATAATTGAGTAATGATCGTTCTTAATCGAATGACGAGCGACGGAAAAAACTAACAAGATGCATGTTTTTAAAATTCGAAAAATGTTTGATTAAATCGTAACGTTATTACAGCCCTGTTTTATTTTAGAAATAATTGAAAATAAATTATGTTATAGAGAATTTAATGCCCTTTTTGAAAATATACACTTGTTTTAAATTATATTTGAAAATAATCGAGTAATTTGGGAAAAACTGACAAGATGAATTTTTAAGAAATCAAAAAAATGTTCGATTAAATCGTAACGTTATTACAGCCCTGTTTTATTTTTAAAATAATTGAAAATGAAGTATGTTATAGAGAATTTAATGCCCTTTTTGAAAATATACACTTGTTTTAAATTGTATTTGAAAATAATCGAGTAATTTGGAAAAAACTGACAAGATGCATTTTTTAAGAAATCAAAAAATGTTCGATTAAATCGTAACGTTATTACAGCCCTGTTTTATTTTCGAAATAATTGAAAATGAAGTATGTTATAGAGAATTTAATGCCCTTTTTGAAAATATATACTTGTTGAAAATTATATTTGAAAATAATCGAGTAATTTGGGAAAAACTGACAAGATGCATTTTTTAAGAAACCAAAAAATGTTTGATTGAATCGTAACGTTATTACAGCCCTGTTTTATTTTCAAAATAGTTAAAAATAATGCATGTTGTAGAGAATTTAATGCCCTTTTTGAAAATATACACTTGTTGAAAATTATATTTGAAAATAATCGAGTAATTTGGGAAAAACTGACAAGATGCATATTTTCAAAATTCGAAAAATATTTGATTAAATCGTAACGCTATTACAGCCCTGTTTAATTTTCGAAAAAAATGAAAATGAAGTATGTTATAGAGAATTTAATTATCTTTTCGAAAATATATACTTGTTTTAAATAATATTTGAAAATAATCGAGTAATTTGGGAAAAACTGACAAGATGCATGTTTTTAGAAATTGAAAAATGTTCGAATAAATCGTAACGCTATTACAGCCCTGTTTGATTTCCAAAATAGTTGAAAATAACGCATATTGTAGAGAATTTAATGCCCTTTTTGAAAATATACACTTGTTTAAGCTAGTAGTAAAATTTAAACGAGTTATTTAGGAAAAACTAACAAGATGATTATTTTAAGAAATCAAAAAATTTTCGATTAAATCGTAACGTTATTACAGCTTTGTTTGATTTTCGAAATAATTGAAAATAACACATGTTGTAGAGAATTTAATGTCCTTTTTGAAAATATATATTTTAGTAATAAAATTTAAGCGAGTTATTTAGGAAAAACTAACAAGATGCATGTTTTTAAAAATCGAAAAATGTTCGATTGAATCATAACGTTATTACAGCCCTGTTTAATTTTCAAAATAATTGAAAATAAAGTATGTTGTAGAGAATTTAATACCCTTTTCGAAAATATATACTTGTTTAAAAATATATTAAATAATAATCAAGTAATTTGGAAAAAACTAAAAAAAATGGATGTTTTTAAAATTCGAAAAATATTTTATTAAATCGTAACGCTATTACAGCCCTGTTTTATTTTAAAAATAGTTAAAAATAACGCATGTTGTAGAGAATTTAATGCCCTTTTTGAAAATATACACTTGTTACAAATTGTATTTGAAAATAATCGAGTAATTTGGAAAAAACTGACATCATGCATGTTTTTAAAAATCGAAAAAATTGTGAATAAATCATAAAGTTATTACAGCCCTGTTTAATTTTCAAAAAAATTAAAAATAAAATATTTTATAGGAAATTTAATGCTCTTTTTGAACATATACACTTGTTAAAGCTAGTAGTGAAATTTAAGTGAGTTATTTAGGAAAAACTAACAAGATGATTGTTTTAAGAAATCAAAAAATGTTCGATTAAATCGTAACGTTATTACAGCCCTGTTTTATTTTCAAAATAATTGAAAATGGAGTATGTTGTAGAGAATTTAATGCCCTTTTTGAAAATATATACTTGTTTAAAAATATATTAAAAAATAATCAAGTAATTTGGAAAAAACTAAAAAGATGGATGTTTTTAAAATTCAAAAAATGTTTGATTAAATCCTAACGCTATTACAGCCCTGTTTTATTTTCAAAATAGTTCAAAATAACGCATGTTGTAGAGAATTTAATGCCCTTTTTGAAAATATACACTTGTTTTAAATTATATTTAAAACTAACTGAAAAGCGAGTTATTTCAGAAAAAACTATTAACAAGATGATTTTTGAAATGAAATCAAAAATTTAATGCCCTTCGATTAAATCGTAACGTTATTACAGCCCTATTTTATTTTAAAATTAATTGAAAATAAAGTATGTTATAGAAAATTTAATGCTCTTTTCGAAAATATACACTTGTTTTAAATTGTATTTGAAAATAATCGAGTAATTTTAGAAAAACTGCCAAGATGCATTTTTTAAAAAATCAAAAAATTTTCGATTAAATCGTAACGTTATTACAGCCCTATTTGATTTTTAAAATAATTGAAAATTGAGTATGTTATAGAGAATTTAATGCCCTTTTTGAAAATATACACTTGTTTTAAATTATATTTGAAAATAATCGAGTAATTTTGAAAAAACTGACAAGATGCATTTTTTAAGAAATCAAAAAATGTTCGATTAAATCGTCACGCTATTACAGCCCTATTTGATTTTTAAAATAATTGAAAATGAAGTATGTTGTAGAGAATTTAATGCCCTTTTTGAAAATATACACTTGTTTAAGCTAGTAGTGAAATTTAAACGAGTTATTTAGGAAAAACTAACAAGATGCATGTTTTTCAAAATCGAAAAATATTCAATTGAATCGTAACGTTATTACAGCCCTGTTTTATTTCCAAACCAATTGAAAATAACATATGTTATAGAGAATTTAATGCCCTTTCCGACGATATACCCACATTCGAACGTCCGTGTCGCTAACACCGAGCAATTACCGAAAAACGCACGACGTGCAACTCTCAATCCGAATTAACATTCCCGCCGTTTCGTGGCCATCAAACTGGAACGATTCGGCGACACTGACACGCGTCGACTCCGACGAACGAACAGTTATTCATATGACGAATATTCGCGTTCCAGATACGTCGATACCGATTCCGAAATCCCGTCATAATGTCCACGAACAGACCTTACCGTCCGTGGCTGTCCGACGAGCAAATCGCCTAATCCGTACGACGCCCCTCGTCGAATATTCGTGTTCAAAACCCGAACACAACAAACCGCAACGATGTCGGACTTTGACCGCGTGCGCAAGCAGTGCTCGAAACGCGGCGAGCTGTGGGAAGATCCGGATTTCCAGGCGGTCCAGGCGTCGGTGTTCTATCACCAGACGCCGCCGTTCACGTTCGTCTGGAAGCGGCCGAAGGTGAGTACTGGAATCGTCGTCAATCGAGGAATACTCGTAGAGATCCGTGAGGAATGTCCACAAAAAAAACTCCCGTTTTCGGTTTCCAGGACATCTGTAACCGGCCGGTTTTCGTGCAGGACGTGCCGTCCGTGTTCGATATCACGCCTGGAAAAATGGGTATGTACCGATTTTTGTTCAATGATTTCTGGAGATTTCAAGCGTTCGATGGACTTAAACGGGATTTAATTGTTGTCGAAGACGAATTCGATCGCTTGTGGATCGAGTTTTAAACACAATTCGGGTTTTGGGTCCGGATTCGAACCCTAGATCCGATTAAAAACTCGAGAAAAGATCAGAGTTTCAAAATGGACATAAAATATATACTTGTTTTAAATTATATTTGGAAATAAGCGAGTAATTTGGGAAAAATTGACAAGATGCATTTTTTGGAAATTGAAAAATGTTTGGTTAAATCGTAACGCTATTACAGCCCTGTTTTATTTTCGAAATAATTGAAAATGGAGTATGTTATAGAGAATTTAATGCCTTTTTTGAAAATATACACTTGTTTTAAATTATATTTGAAAATAATTGAGTAATTTAGGAAAAACTGACAAGATGCATATTTTTCAAAATCGAAAAATGTTCGATTAAATCGTAACGCTATTACAGCCCTGTTTGATTTCAAAAATAATTGAAAATGAAGTATGTTATAGAGAATTTAATGCCCTTTTCGAAAATATATACTTGTTTAAAATTATATTTGAAAATAATTGAGTAATTTAGGAAAAACTGACAAGATGCATATTTTTCAAAATCGAAAAATATTTGATTAAATCGTAACGTTATTACAGCCCTGTTTTATTTTCAAAATAATTGAAAATGAAGTATGTTATAGAGAATTTAATGCCCTTTTAGAAAATATACACTTGTTAAAGCTAAATATAGTTATTTAAAAAACTAATCATGTTTTTCAAAATCGAATTTGGAAAAAGCTAAAAATGGAGTATGATGAGAATTTATGTTTTTAAAATTATACTTGAAAAATGTTTGATTAAATCGTAACGTTATTACAGCCCTGTTTTATTTTCGAAATAATTGAAAATGAAGTATGTTATAGAGAATTTAATGCCCTTTTTGAAAATATACACTTGTTAAAGCTAGTAATTAAATTTAAGCGAGTTATTTAGGAAAAACTGACAAGATGCATGTTTTTAGAAATCAAAAAATATTTGATTGAATCGTAACGTTATTACAGCCCTGTTATATTTTCGAAATAATTGAGAATGGAGTATGTTATAGAGAATTTAATGCCCTTTTTGAAAATATATACTTGTTTAAAAATATATTAAAAAATAATCAAGTAATTTGGAAAAAACTAAAAAGATGGATGTTTTTAAAATTCGAAAAATGTTTGATTAAATCGTAACGCTATTACAGCCCTGTTTAATTTTCAAAATAATTGAAAATGAAGTATGTTATAGAGAATTTAATGCCCTTTTCGAAAATATATACTTGTTGAAATTTATGTTTAAAAATAATCGAGTAATTTGGGAAAAACTGACAAGATGCATTTTTTAAGAAATCAAAAAATTTTCTATTAAATCGTAACGCTATTACAGTCCTGTTTAATTTTAAAAATAATTGAAAATGGAATATGTTATAGAGAATTTAATGCCCTTTTTGAAAATATACACTTGTTAAAGCTAGTAATTAAATTTAAACGAGTTATTTAGGAAAAACTGACAAGATGCATGTTTTTAGAAATCGAAAAATGTTTGATTAAATCGTAATGTTATTACAGCCCTGTTTTATTTTCGAAATAATTGAAAATGGAGTATGTTATAGAGAATTTAATGCCCTTTTTGAAAATATATACTTGTTGAAAATTATAATTAAAAATAATCGAGTAATTTGAGAAAAACTGACAAGATGGATTTTTTAAGAAATCAAAAAAATGTTCTATTAAATCGTAACGTTATTACAGCCCTGTTCTATTTCCAAAATAGTTGAAAATAAAGCATGTTGTAGATAATTTAATGCCCTTTTTGAAAATATACACTTGTTAAAGCTAGTAATTAAATTTAAGCGAGTTATTTAGGAAAAACTGACAAGATGCATGTTTTTAGAAATCGAAAAATGTTCGATTAAATCGTAATGTTATTACAGCCCTGTTTTATTTTCGAAATAATTGAAAATGGAGTATGTTATAGAGAATTTAATGCCCTTTTCGAAAATATACACTTATCTAAAATTATATTTGAAAATAATCGAGTAATTTGGAAAAAACTGACAAGATTGAAAATTAAGCCACGTTCAACTTTTTTCCCCGTTCTGTCATTTGACATTTTTTCGAATTTAAACGTTTTTATTCGATTTAATTGATTTTAAATATGAATTCAATCACTTGTGGATCGAGTTTCAACCACAATTCGGGTTTTGGTACCGAATTCGAACCCTGAATCCAATTAAAAGACTCGAGAAAAGATCAGAATTTGGGTAGAAAAAACAAAATGGCCATTCGAAGCGACCTTCAACTTTTTCCCTCGTTCTGTCATTTGACATTTTTTCGAATTTAAACGTTTTTATTTTAGATTTAATTGATTTTAAATATGAATTCAATCACTTGTGGATCGAGTTTTAACCACAATTCGGGTTTTGGTACCGAATTCGAACCCTGAATCCATTTAAAAGACTCGAGAAAAGATCAGAATTTCACTAAAAAAAACAAAATGGCCATTCGAAGCGACCTTCAACTTTTTCCCTCGTTCTGTCATTTGACATTTTTTCGAATTTAAACGTTTTTATTTTCGATTTAATTGATTTTAAATACGAATTCAATCACTTGTGGATCGAGTTTTAACCACAATTCGGGTTTTGGTACCGAATTCGAACCCTGAACCCGATTAAAAGAGTCGGGAAAAGGTCACAGTTTCGCTAGATCCCAATTCGAAACGATTTAAGTATCACCGCGACGTATTTCGTAAAATTCCATCGACACAACAGTTAGTGTCGGTCGTTGCGATTCAACACGCGACTCGTTTACCTGTCTGCGTACCTGAGCCGAATGAATGAATGCATAATTAACGAAACACACACACACACACAATGAACACAAACACAGACGAGACCGAATGAATAATTTATGCGCTGGGTTTTTTTTCTGTTTGTTTGTTTGTTTGTCGTTCGTACGGGCGAACGGTATTAAGTAGAAAAAAATATTACACACACACACACACATCCACACACGCACATACATACACACACACACACACACGATTGTTCTACGTCTAACGGTTGTAAGACGGTGAAGAATTCGTCTCTTCGATGACGAATGACGTCCGTCGATGATCAAAGAATCCGTGCTATTTGATCGTTGATATTCGGGGTGGGTGGTGGGTGGCGGGCGGGCGGTGACGGGGTTGAATCTCTTTCGTTCCCTTTCCCGAGAGCGACAGTTGTCGGGTACGCGGATGAAAAACCGATCTTTCAATCGAATAATGGTTCGACCATTTTGTGTCACTGTCCGTCGGCCATTTTGTGTGATTCCGTGCTTGGAGGAAATTGTTTTTTTTTTGTGATTTTTCTGGAATGGAAGGTTGATTGATCCGAAGACCAATTGATGGATTGATCTGGAGTGACACTTTTTTTTTTTTGGACCGTCTTGTATACACACACATGGATACGGTGTGTGTGTGTGTGTAAGAAATCGTGTCGGAAATAATTCAAAAACACACCCACACACATATGTATATAAATTGTGTTTTTTTGGGTTTGATAGAACTTTTGATAGAAATTCAAATTTAAGTTCTGTCATTCTTAAAAAAACACTGGTTGCACACACATATAAATGGTGTTTTCAGGTTTGATAGAACTTACACACACACACACACACACATATACACACACACATAATGTTTTTTTTAGGTTAGATAGAACTTTTGATAGGAATTCAATTTTAAGTTCTGTCACACTTAAAAAAACACCAATTACACACACATATAAATGGTGTTTTTTATGTTAGATAGAACTTACACACATACACATATACACACACATACATACACACACACACACATACACACACACACACACATAATGTTTTTTTAGGTTAGATAGAAACTTTGATAGGAATTCAATTTAAAGTTCTGTCACACTTAAAAAACACTGATTACACACATATAAATGGTGTTTTCAGGTTTGATAGAACTTACACACACACACACACACACACACACACACACACACACATAATGTTTTTTTAGGTTAGATAGAACTTTTGATAGGAATTCAATTTAAAGTTCTGTCACACTTAAAAAAACACTGATCACACACACATATAAATGGTGTTTTCAGGTTTGATAGAACTTACACACACACACACATACACACACACACACATAATGTTTTTTTAGGTTAGATAGAACTTTCGATAGGAATTCAATTTAAAGTTCTGTCACGCTTAAAAAAACACTGATCACACACACATATAAATGGTGTTTTCAGGTTTGATAGAACTTACACACACACACGCACACATACACACACATAATGTTTTTTAGGTTAGATAGAACTTTTGATAGGAATTCAATTTTAAGTTCTGTCACGCTTTAAAAAACACTGATTACACACACATATAAATGGTGTTTTCAGGTTTGATAGAACTTACACACACACACACATAATGTTTTTTTAGGTTAGATAGAACTTTTGATAGGAATTCAATTTAAAGTTCTGTCATACTTAAAAAAACACTGATCACACACACACACATAAATGGTGTTTTCAGGTTTGATAGAACTTACACACACACACACACATAATGTTTTTTCAGGTTAGATAGAACTTTCGATAGGAATTCAATTTAAAGTTCTATCACACTTAAAAAAACATTGGTTACATACACACACACACATATATTATATATATATATAAGACAATTAATTTATTCTACACACACACTAATACACACAAACACACACACACACATTGATGACACATTTATTATGTACATTTTATACACACACACACACACACACAATTGTTTTTTAGGTTAATTAGAACTTTCGATAGAATTCAATTTACAGTTCTGTCAATTAATTTACACTGATCACACACACATATAAATGGTGTTTTCAGGTTTGATAGAACTTACACACACACACACACACACACAAATAATGTTTTTTTAGGTTAGACAGAATTTTCGATAGGAATTCAATTTAAAGTTCTATCATACTTAAAAAAAACATTGGTTACATACACACACACACACATATATATATATATATATATATATATATATATATATATATATATATGATATTTTTAAAGGTTAGATAGACGTTCGATTCCCGGTCCTGTAAATCGTCAATTCGAGCTAATAATAACCCCTATATAACCCAATTTCTTCTATAACCCAATTATACAACAAACGACAGATTCCAGAGTCGCCGAAGGATCGAAGATCGTTTTTAAACACGACACGACATTCGATACGATCCGTTCGTTTTTCCTCCTCAACACCCCCCCCCAAAAAAAAAATAAAAAAAAAAGTGTATGAAATCTGTCAAGATTTCATACACGTCAGAAATCTGTCAAGATCGATCGACGACATATCCGCACCTGTCGCGGTTCAACCGACACGGCCGAGGTTCAATGACACAGATCCGGATCGGCTAGTTGTGATTTCTATTAGCGAAACGGCCCGGGGGCGGCACCGGTACACTCGCGCATATTTAATCACACACACATACACACGCACGCACGCATACACACACACGTACGCGCGACAGTTACGAATCCGCGCGAGGCTTTCGACGACCGTCGGCGATTTTCGGTCGACGTTTTCGACGAATTTTCTCAAATTCGATCTCCGCCGCCGACGTGTCAATTCGGTCGACATTTTCGAAAACTGAAGTAGGCTTTGTGTCAACACGCTGGAAGATCGTGGAACGAATGAAATCGAAATTGACGGTCATATCAGTTCGATCAAAAAAATCACAAAAGAAAGATGGCCAAAATTCACGGACGGTGTACACAAAATGGCGTCCGGACGATCGACATAACCGCACAAATGGATTTCTGTTGAAAACTGAAGTAGGCTTTGTGTCAAAGTTGAAAAAAATCAAAATCGCTGGAAGATCGTGGAACGAATGAAATGTGGAAGAATTGACCGGAAGTGATATCAGATGACGTCGTGTGAGATTTTGGACAAAAAAAAATCAGTTGGAAGAAGAAAGATGGATTTAGAGAGAGAATTTCGAATCAAAATTCACGGAATGGCGGCTGTCGGTGTTTACAAAATGGCGTTCGGATGATCGACATAACCACACAAATGGATTTCTGTTGAAAACTGCAGTTGGCTTTGTGTCAAGTTGAAACAAATCAAAATCGCTGGAAGGAGATTCGTTGGACGATCCTGGAACGAATGAAATGTGGAAGAATTGACTGGAAGTGATATCAGATGATGTATGAGATTCTGGACACGAAAAAAATCATCTGGAAGAAAAAAGACGGATCTAGAGAAAGAACCGTAGAGGCTTTGTGTCGAAATTCACGGAATGGCGGCTGTCAAATAATCGTTCAGGGTAGTTGAAAAAATCCAAATCGCTGGAAGGAGATTCGTTGGACGATCCTGGAACGAATTAAATGTGGAAGAATTGACTAGAAGTGATATCAGATGATGCTGTATGAGATTCTGGACACGAAAAAAATCATCTGGAAGAAGAGAGACGGATCTAGAGAGAGAACCGTAGAGGCTTTGTGTCGAGTTGAAAAAATCCAAATCGCTGGAAGGAGATTCGTTGGACGATCCTGGAACGAATTAAATGTGGAAGAATTGACTAGAAGTGATATCAGATGATGTTGTATGAGATTCTGGACACGAAAAAAATCAGCTGGAAGAAGAGAGACGGATCTAGAGAGAGAACCGTAGAGGCTTTGTGTCGAGTTGGAAAAAATCCAAATCGCTGGAAGGAGATTCGTTGGACGATCCTGGAACGAATGAAATGTGGAAGAATTGACTAGAAGTGATATCAGATGATGTTGTATGAGATTCTGGACGAAAAAAAAATCAGCTGGAAGAAGAATGAAGATCTAGAGCAGTGGTTCTTAACCGGAATTCCAGCAAAATTGGGAAATCAGTGAAAAATTAAAACGGTTATTAAAACGAAAAACCAAGTGTCATCGTTTCTAATTTTCAATTTTCCATTGTTTCAATGTGCTGGAATAACTGTGGAAGAATTGTGGATTTTCGTTCGAACCAAGTTTAAAAACTAAACGGGTTTGGTTGTTCAATATTAAGGAATATTTAGACAGATATAGGAGAAAGAGCAGAAGGAGACGTGGAATTCCTCGCCGATAACAAAAGATCCCGTTTTCCAGGTGACAGATGGCTCGTGTCGTGTCTCGGCGCGCTTCATCTGAGCAAAGGCCTCTTCTACCGCGTCGTTCCCGCCGACCAGGGCTTCGACGAGACGTCCGGCTACTGCGGCGCGTTCCGGTTCCGGCTATGGTGGTGCGGCGAATGGCGCGAGGTGATCGTCGACGATCGTTTACCGGCGCTGCCGACGCCGGCGGGTCCAAACGGCGGCGTGACGACCCTAGCGTTCCTACACGCCGAGAGATCCGATCAGTTCTGGCCCGGGTTGCTCGAGAAAGCGTACGCGAAGTGAGTTTACACCCCGATCCGATCATCCCACACGTCCTTCACCACGTTCCTGATTGCAGGTTGCACGGATCGTACGAAGCGCTCAAGTACGGGACGTCGTTGGACGGTCTCGCCGATCTGACCGGCGGTCTGACCGAGAACGTTGCGCTGCGGGGGGATAACGCCGCGCGTACACTCCAGAGGCTGCTGTCGATGACGTCGATCATCACGTGCACGATACAGGTCCAGGGCCGTAACCAGCCGGACAAACTGCCGAACGGGATCCACGCGGGGATCAATTACAGGCTGTACGCGGCCGAGCGGGTCGATACGATCTCCGGCGACGGGATCCAGTTGATCAAGTTGAAGAACCCGTTGGCGGACAGCAGCGGCGTCGGCGACGAGTACACGGGGCCGTGGGGATCGACGGACGCGGCCGAATGGCGGGACGTGACGTCGGGCGAGAGAGAGCGGCTGCTGGCGAGACTCGACGACGGAGAGTTTTGGTAAGCGGGCGTTGGGCGCGTGTGAACGATTGAATGAATGGAACGAAACGAATGGCAGGTTTTGGAAACAAAACGAAAGGCAGGCTTTGAAAAAAAAACAAAAGGTTGGCTTTGAAAAAAAACAAAAGGTTGGCTTTGAAAACAAAACAAAAGGCTGACTTTGAAAAAAAAATGAAAAGCAGGCTTTGGAAAAAAATGAAAAGCAGGTTTTGAAAAAAAAACAAAAGACAGGTTTTGAAAACAAAATGAAAGGCAGACTTTGAAAAAAAAACAAAAGACAGGTTTTGGAAAAAAACAAAATGAAAAGCAGGCTTTGGAAAAAAACAAAAGACAGGTTTTGAAAACAAAATGAAAGGCAGACTTTGAAAAAAAAACAAAAGGTTGGCTTTGAAAAAAAAACAAAAGGCAGGCTTTGAAAAAAAACAAAATGAAAAGCAGGTTTTGAAAACAAAATGAAAGGCAGGTTTTGAAAAAAAAACAAAAGGTTGGCTTTGAAAAAAAAACAAAAGGCTGACTTTGAAAAAAAAACAAAAGGCGGGCTTTGAAAAAAAAACAAAATTAAAAGTAGGCTTTGAAAACAAATGAAAGGCAGGCTTTGAAAAAAAACAAAAGACAAGTTTTGAAAACAAAATGAAAGGTAGACTTTGAAAAAAACAAAAGGTTGGCTTTGAAAAAAAAACAAAAGGCTGACTTTGAAAAAAAACAAAATGAAAAGCAGGCTTTGAAAACAAAATGAAAGACAGGTTTTGAAAAAAAAAACAAAAGGTTGGCTTTGAAAAAAAAAACAAAAGGTTGGCTTTGAAACAACCCAAAAGGTTGGCTTTGAAAAAAAAACAAAATGAAAATCAGGCTTTGAAAACAAAATGAAAAGCAGGCTTTGAAAAAAAATGAAAGGCAGGTTTTGAAAAACAAACAAAAGACAGGTTTTGAAAACAAAATGAAAGACAGGCTTTGAGAAAAAACAAAAGGTTGGCTTGGAAAAAAAACCAAAAGACAGGCTTTGAAAAAAAACAAAATGAAAAGCAGGCTTTGAAAACAAAATGAAAGACAGGCTTTGAAAACAAAATGAAAAGCAGGCTTTGAAAACAAAATGAAAGACAGGCTTTGAAAAAAAAACAAAAGGTTGGCTTTGAAAAAAAACAAAAGACTGGCTTTGAAAAAAACAAAATTAAAAGTTGGCTTTGAAAACAAATGAAAAGCAGACTTTGAAAAAAAAACAAAAGACAGGTTTGAAAACAAAATGAAAGGCAGGCTTTAAAAAAAACAAAAGGCTGGCCTTGAAAAAAAAAACAAAATGAAAAGTAGACTTTGAAAACAAAATGAAAAGCAGGCTTTGAAAACAAAATGAAAAACAGTCTTTGAAAACAAAATGGAAGGCAGGCTTTGAAAAAAAAACAAAAGGCTGGCTTTGAAAAAAAACAAAATGAAAAGCAGGCTTTGAAAACAAAATGAAAAGCAGACTTTGAAAACAGAACGAAATCAAAGCCTACTAGATATTTGTTTCCGATTGTTTTCGAAGTGAGTTTGGACCGAATGACGTTTATCTTTCATTTCAGGATGTCTTATTCGGAGATGACGGCGACGTTCACGCATCTGGAAGTCGTCCATCTCGACGCGGACACCGCGCGCGACGAGCCGTCGCTACGCGGCAAGACCCCGTGGCAGATGCGTCTGTACCAGGGCGTCTGGCGACGCGGCGTCACCGCCGGAGGTTGCCGAAACAATTCAGGTACTCGCTCGTCGGTCCGTCGGTCCGTTGTTTCCGTATCTGATCCGTTCGTCTTTCCAGACACGTTCCACATCAATCCCCAGCTACGGCTGACGTTCTCCGAGGACACCGACGAGGTGATCCTCTCGTTGCACCAGCACAGCGTCGCCGAGCCGAAAGTGGTCGGCTTCACCGCGTACGCCGTTTCGAAAACGTCCTCGGAGCCGCTCGGCCGTTCGTTCTTCAGACGCAACAAGTCGTTGACGAACTCCCAGTACACGAACAGTCGCCAGGTGACGTTACGCCGTCGTCTCGACGCCGGCGTATACGTCGTCCTGCCGACGACGTTCGAGCCGGGCCAGGAGGCCGGCTTCACGTTCCGCGTGTTCGCGCGCGACGCGCCGAAGATGCGCACGCTCGACTCGCGGCCGGAGATGCTCGTCGCGCCGCCGTCCGTCGATCCGGACGCCGGTTTGTCCCAATACGAGGCCGTGTTCCTGCAGCTCGCCGACGAGCATCGGACGGTCAGCGCGTTCGAGCTGCACGAGCTGCTCGACGCGTGTCTGCCGAACGATTACGTGAAATCGTGCGCGTGTCTGGACGTGTGTCGGCAGGCGGTCGCGGCGCTCGATTCGACGGGACGCGGCCGGCTCCGGTACGACGATTTCGCGCGCTTGCTCGCGTCGTTGAAGGCGTGGCAGGCGGCGTTCAGGGCGCACGCGAGGGAACGGAGCGGAGTGCTCAGGGCCGAACGGCTGAGGGACGCGCTAGCCGCGTTGGGACTGCGCGTCGATTCGGCGACGCTGTCGGCGTTGATCGCGAGACACGCGAGGAGGGACGCCACGCTGAGGTTCGGGGATTTCGTTTCGTCGGTGCTGAGGCTCACGCACGCTTTCGGTTAGTGAACGAGGAACAATTGAATCACGCTTTCGATCATTTATTTTCCCACCGATGAACTGATCGTTAAAACCCTCTCGCTCTCTACGACTAATTACAAATCTAGTCATCTTTGTAAAAAAAACAAACAGTCACTTCAAAATTAATTACAAATCTAGTCATCCTTGTAAAAAAAACAAACGTCAGTCAGTCAAACAATTGATTACAAATCTAGTCATCTTTGTAAAAAAACAAATGACAGTCTCTACAACTGATTGCAAATTTAGTCACCTTTGGAAAAAACAAACGACAGTCTCTACAACTGATTACAAATTTAGTCATTTTAAAAAAAAGACAGTCACTCTATAACTGATTACAAATCTAGTCATCTTTGTAAAAAAACAAACGACAAACAGTCACTCCGAAATTAATTACAAATCTAGTCATCCTTGTAAAAAAACAAACGTCAGTCAGTGAAACAATTGATTACAAATCTAGTCATCTTTGTAAAAAAAACAAACGACAAACAGTCACTCCAAAATTAATTACAAATCTAGTTATCCTTGTACAAAAAACAAACGTCAGTCAGTCAAACAATTGATTACAAATCTAGTCATCTTTGTAAAAAAACAAACAGTCACTCCAAAATTAATTACAAATCTAGTCATCCTTGTAAAAAAAAACAAACATCAGTCAGTCAAACAATTGATTACAAATCTAGTCATCTTTGTAAAAAAAAACAAACGACAAACAGTCACTCCAAAATTAATTTCAAATCTAGTCATCCTTGTAAAAAAAACCCGACAAACAGTCACTCCAAAATTAATTACAAATCTAGTTATCCTTGTACAAAAAACAAACGTCAGTCAGTCAAACAATTGATTACAAATCTAGTCATCTTTGTAAAAAAACAAACAGTCACTCCAAAATTAATTACAAATCTAGTCATCCTTGTAAAAAAAACAAACGTCAGTCAGTCAAACAATTGATTACAAATCTAGTCATCTTTGTAAAAAAAAAACAAACGACAAACAGTCACTCCAAAATTAATTACAAATCTAGTCATCCTTGTAAAAAAAACAAACGTCAGTCAGTCAAACAACTGATTACAAATCTAGTCATCTTTGTAAAAAAAAACAAACGACAAACAGTCACTCCAAAATTAATTTCAAATCTAGTCATCCTTGTAGAAAAAACAAACGTCAGTCAGTCAAACAACTGATTACAAATCTAGTCATCTTTGTAAAAAAAACAAACAGTCACTCCAAAATTAATTTCAAATCTAGTCATCCTTGTAGAAAAAACAAACGTCAGTCAGTCAAACAATTGATTACAAATCTAGTCATCTTTGTAAAAAAACAAACGACAAACAGTCACTCCAAAATTAATTACAAATCTAGTCATCCTTGTACAAAAAACAAACGTCAGTCAGTCAAACAATTGATTAAAAATCTAGTCATCTTTGTAAAAAACAAACGACAGTCTCTACAACTGTTTATAAATTTAGTCACCTTTGGAAAAAACAAACGATAGTCTCTACAACTGATTACAAATTTAGTCATTTTTTTAAAAAAAAAAAAACATACGACAGTCACTCTATAACTGATTATAAATCTAGTTATCTTTGAAAAAAAATAAAGAAATAAACGTCAGTCACTCCATTACAAATTATAAATCTAGTCATCTTTGTAAAAAAACAAACAAATAAACGAACGATAAACTGTCATTCTATAACCGATTAAAAATCTAGTCATCTTTGTAAAAAAAACAAACAAACAGTCTTAATGTCAAATCGAAATGAAAATAATCTTTGTTTTCAGGCATTTTCGAGAATAAGGACCCCCTGCATACCGGAACGATCGAACTGAATCTAGCAGAAGTACGTATGAGTGCATTTAATCGGCGCTCCGCCCTATATTCGTCTTTAAGCCACTTGATATTTTGGATTCGGTCGATAAATAATGGCCGATTTTGGAACCGTGGCGAATCTGTCGTCGTGCAGACGAGGAACCGAAAATAGAAAACGGGAAATTCCCATCCGAATTACTTGTTTCGGTCGGGTGTCGAACTGTTCGAAATCGACTGAAACGGCTAATAATAATAAATATATGTCCGAGTGAGTATTAAAACGTCCTTTTTTGTGTTTCAGTGGCTGAAATCGTCGTTGTCTTGCTGATCGGTCCGTTTGGATATTTGTTTTTGTTCTCTTTCAAAAAATGAAAAAAGAGAAAAATGTCTATATTGAATGTAACGATAATTATTGTAATTTATAACAAATATATCAATAAAGTGATTTTTTTACGTACTGTTAAAATGTGTGCTTTCTATTATTACTCTTTGATTTTTTACTCTTTGATTATTTTGTACAGCGAGTCGATAAAGAACTCGGACACTTGACTTACTCATTCAGCAGAGATGAAATGATGCTGAATTGATTTTTTTTTTAAAAAAGGTACATTTCAAGAAATTTCTATTAATCCTGTATTTGGAAAAACCGATTTAAAAAGAAAAAAAAACAAACGACAGTCACTCTACAACTGATTATAAATCTAGTCATCTTTGTAAAAAAACAAACGACAGTCACTCTACAACTGATTAAAAATCTAGTCATCTTTGGAAAAAAACAAACGACAGTCACTCTACAACTGATTATAAATTTAGTCATTTTTGGAAAAAAACAAACGACAGTCGCTCTATAACTGATTGAAAATCTAGTCATCTTTGTAAAAAAACAAACGACAGTCACTCTATAACTGAATGAAAATCTAGTCATCTTTGGAAAAAACCAAACGACAGTCACTCTCTAACTGATTATAAATTTAGTGATCTTTGTAAAAAAAACAAACGACAGCCACTCTACAACTGATTATAAATCTAATCACCTTTGGAAAAAAACAAACGAGTCACTCTATAACTGATTACAAAAAATGAAATTATTTTTTTTTTAATAAAAAACAAAATATTGTATTACAAAATATAAAACAAGTGTATGGTAATACCATTTGAAATTATCGAAAAAATAATTTTTAATTGAAAAAAAGTCCTGCTAGAAAGTTTTTCTTGGGAGAAAATCCTAAAAAAAAAATACATAAAATTATTAAGAGTTAGGTTGGGAAGTACTGGTACTTCCTCACCTACCGTACTCTCCTGATTACCATCTTTTCAGATCTAAAGAACATTTTATTCGTGCAAAAAAAAATTCCTACTGCACTCGAAGAATGATCTAGTCATCGTTGTAAAGAAAACAAACGACGGTCACTCTCTAACTGATTGAAAATCTAGTCATCTTTGTAAAAAAAACAAACGACAGCCACTCTACAACTGATTATAAATCTAGTCACCTTTGGAAAAAAACAAACAACAGCCACTCTACAACTGTTTATAAATCTAGTCATTTTTAGAAGAAAACAAACGACAGTCACTCTATAACTGATTGAAAATCTAGTCATCTTTGTAAAAAAAACAAAGGACAGTCACTCTACAATTTATTATAAATTTAGTCATCTTTGGAAAAAAACAAACGACAGCCACTCTCTAACTGATTGAAAATCTAGTCATCTTTGTAAAAAAATAAACGACAGTCACTCTATAACTGATTATAAATTTAGTCATCTTTGGAAAAAGAACAAACGACAGCCACTCTATAATAACTGATTATAAATTTAATCATCTTTATAAAAAAAAAACAAACGACAGCCACTCTATAACTATTTAAAAATCTAGTCATCTTTGAAAAAAAAAACAAACGATAGTCACTCTATAACTAATTGAAAATCTAGTCATTTTTAAAAGAAAACAAACGACAGTCACTCTATAACTGATTGAAAATCTAGTCATCTTTGTAAAAAACAAACGACTGCCACTCTATAACTATTTAAAAATCTAGTTATTTTTAGAAGAAAACAAACGACAGTCACTGTACAACTGATTATAAATTTAGTCACTTTTGGAAAAAAACAAACGACAATCACTCTATAACTAAATGGAAATTTAGTCATCTTTGTAAAAAAAACAAACGACAGTCAGTCTTTAACTGATTATAAATTTAGTCTTCTTTGGAAAAAAAACAAACGACAGTCACTCTACAACTGTTGAAAATTTAGTCACCTTTGGAAAAAACAAACAACAGTCGCTCTATAACTGAATGGAAATTTAGTCATCTTTGTAAAAAACAAACGACAGTCATTTTACAACTGATTAAAAATCTAGTCATCTTTGTAAAAAAAACAAACAATAGTCACTTTACAACTGATTGAAAATCTAGTCATCTTTGTAAAAAAAACAAACAACAGTCACTTTACAACTAATTGAAAATCTAGTCATTTTTAAAAGAAAAAAAAACGACAGTCACTCTACAACTGATTGAAAATCTAGTCATCTTTGTAAAAAAAACAAACAAACGACAGTCACTTTACAACCGATTGAAAATCCAGTCATCTTTGTAAAGAAAAACAGTCACTGAAAAACAAACAACGACCTATATCAGCGTTTCCCAAACTCTTTCGACCGCGGACTTGTATTTTTTTTTGTATAAATTTCCACGCGGTCCTCTTTTATGCAAAAAACATATATTATTGAAAATCCTTAATTTTTTCATAGTTTGAAAAACCCTAACCTATATGTACAAACATATAAACTGTCATTAGCAAAAAAAAGACAGTAATTAACCAGCTCATTAAACACATTCTGGTAGGATGTAATAAACGGAGTTAATTTAGTAGAAAAATAGATAAAAAAAACGTCTATCGAAACGATCAGATCTAATCTGTCGATCCGTCGCCAATGACGAGGTTATTTAAACGTCCGTTCCGGCCCGTGTCTCGATTCAAATCCGGCCATGGACTCGAAACGGATGAAGTTCTGGTGGTTCTTGTTCGGGTTTTTGCTCGGCGCGTTCGTCGTCGCCGACGAAAAGGTAAATTAAACTAAAAATAAATCATAAAAATCAAACTCACTTTCTGTTCATCGTTAAAGAAGACACAACTGAACTTCGTTTCGCTGACGAACTGCATCCCCGACAGCAAGATCGTCCTCTACAACATGACGTTCTCGACGATCGACGGCAAGTCGTACGTCAACTGCAGCTCGAGGAATTATATCCAGATGACGAACGACCTGAAGGTATTGTGTTTAAGGGGTAACACCACTGTAGAAATTTCAAAAAATCATTTTTTTTTTATTGGCTTAAAATATACTTTGAACCTTTTAGAATATAATACAAAAGGTTTCATTCTGAAAAAAAAAATTTCTTTTGAAATTTCGGGACTTATACCTGCCGTCTTCGGCCGATCGAAACTTTAAATTGATTTTTCTCGAAACGACTTTTTCTCAACGGGCACGCAGCATAACTTAAACGGTTTTTTTCCAATCGATTTGAAATTTTAATCATGATTTTATTATTATATTTCGCAGTGAATCGCGTAGGGGATTTTTAATAAATTGATTTAAACAATTTTTATAAACAAAAACGTGCCTTTTTTTATGAAAATTGACATTTTTTTTTCAATTCGCTGCCAAATTTACAAAAATCAATATTTTCAAAATCCCCTACGTGATTCACTAGCTATTGACATCGAGAATAAGTGGAATTTTTTTTTTTTTGTTCCAAGTTCAAGTGTGCGACAATTATGCTGCGTGCCGCGGAGCGCTTCCGATGAAAGGAGTCTCGAATTATTGGCTCTAAATCAGCCGTTTTGTATTTTTTTTACTTTATATTTTTAGTCAATATAGTATAATGTTAGATCAATAACGTATCAAAATATTTTTTCTTTCCAACTTTCTTTCCATTCAAAAAAAATTCCCAAAAAAAACGCTTTTTTTCGCGATTACAGTGGTGTTACCCCTTAAAATTTTATGACTCTTATGAAAGAAATGTATAGGGGAGGTCGTATAAGATTTACATTTTTAGAGAGAGGATTCGAATTTTTGGAGAATCGTATAGCTGCCACAAATATAATTCCTGTTCCGTTTACAGTTCGTCGTCACGACGGCCCTCTGTTCCGATTCCGTTAACGAGAACGTCTGCGACTACTTGTTCGAAGATATCGAGATCGAGAACGTCTGCGAGCTGCTGGTCGACTCGAGCTCCGATATGGAGATTTACTACGGCTCGTCCAAGCTGAAGAATCTCAGCTGTCCGCTGGAAATAGTAAGCGTTTTTTCCGGTTTCACGATACATAATTACGTGTATATATAATTATTCGTTTTTTCAGGGCGACTACACGTTCTTTTCCGGAGGAATGGTCGAGAGGTTCATGTCGTATATCCCGAAAGAGAAGCCGTACATTCTGTTATACGTGAAGTGTCTCGACGGGTTCGATATTCTGCTACACTATAAAATATATTTACAAGTGACCGAAGTCGATTAGATTCAGAATGACATGTAATTACGAATGAAATAAACGTCTGCACAAATTGAAATTCCAGGAAATCGATCCTCTTTGTCCGTTTATTTCCAGCGAACTCGCGCGTCGACTCCTTAACCGAGACTATCGTTTTCTAGTAGGCACTAATTGTCAGATTCGAGCTATAAAAGTCGCAGGACTTGTAATTTAAAAAAAGGGTATGTGTACTTATATACGCATGTCAGGAGTGACACTTCGTTTCAGTGAAGTAATCGAGAGGTACACGGACAAGCGTATGCCTAAAACTAAATCCAGGATGAAGCGAGTAACAAAATGAAGAAATGTACAGAGGTGGTGAATACGCGGGATAAAAATTTGAGTAGAAAATTGATCAATGTTTGAAATAAATTGAATTTTGACATTTCATATCGAGAGATCGAAATTAGTGTTGGGGATTGTTAAGTGCTGTGTTTATTTAGAATCGATCTCTCCTAATTGATTCATAATTTATCAATTGCAGACAACAAGAAAAATCAAAAATTAATTTATAAATATAGAAAAATATTCAAGGTTATAATTTTTATTAATTTTTGAAAATTGTTACAATTTAAAAAAGATATCAAAATTAGTGTTGGAATTATTTATTGAGTACAGGGTTTACTTAAAATTGATCTCTCGTAATTAATTTTTATTAATTGACGAGAATAAGCAAAATAAAAATTAATTTTTAAGGATAAAAAAATATTCTAGGTTAGAATTATTATTAATATTTCGAAATTATTATAATTTAATAGGAAAACCGTTCGAGATTGGAAATATTCGTTAACGCCATTCGAAAGGGCATCAAATTTACTATTGAAACCATTTTTATTTATTTTTTTGAAATGATTTTTGCGACCGTGGGGAATTTTCAAAATTGACATTTATATCTAATATAGCAGATTTGTGCATAGTCGTAAATAATTTTAAATTACAAGAAAAATAGTACAGATAAATAAATTCGGTTAACGCCATTCGAAAGGGCATAAAATTTACTATTGAAACCGTTTTTATTTTATTTTTTTAAAATGATTTTTGTGACCGGGGGGAATTTTCAAAATTGACATTTATATCTAATATAGCAGATTTGTGCATAGTCGTAAATAATTTTAAATTACAAGAAAAATAGTACAGATAAATAATTTTGGTTAACGCCATTCGAAAGGGCATAAAATTTACTATTGAAACCGTTTTTATTTATTTTTTTGAAATGATTTTTGTGACCGTGGGGAATTTTCAAAATTGACATTTATATCTAATATAGCCGATTTGTGCATAGTCGTAAATAATTTTAAATTACAAGAAAAATAGTACAGATAAATAAATTCGGTTAACGCCATTCGAAAGGGCATCAAATTTACTATTGAAACCATTTTTATTTTATTTTTTTAAAATGATTTTTGTGACCGGGGGGAATTTTCAAAATTGACATTTATATCTGATATAGCCGATTTGTGCATAGTCGTAAATAATTTTAAATTACAAGAAAAATAGTCGAGATAAATAATTTCGGTTAACGCCATTCGAAAGGGCATAAAATTTACTATTGAAATCATTTTTATTTTATTTTTTTGAATTGATTTTTGTGACCGGGGGGAATTTTCAAAATTGACATTTATATCTGATATAGCAGATTTGTGCATAGTCGTAAATAATTTTAAATTACAAGAAAAATAGTACAGATAAATAATTTCGGTTAACGCCATTCGAAAGGGCATCAAATTTACTATTGAAACCGTTTTTATTTATTTTTTTGAAATGATTTTTGTGACCGGGGGGAATTTTCAAAATTGACATTTATATTTTATACAGTCGATTCATGGATAGTAGCAAAAAATTTCAAATTACAAGAAAAATAGTACAGATAAATAATTTCGGTTAACGCCATTCGAAAGGGCATCAAATTTACTATTGAAACCATTTTTATTTTATTTTTTTAAAATGATTTTTGTGACCGTGGGGAATTTTCAAAATTGACATTTATATCTGATATAGCCGATTTGTGCATAGTCGTAAATAATTTTAAATTACAAGAAAAATAGTACAGATAAATAATTTCGGTTAACGCCATTCGAAAGGGCATCAAATTTACTATTGAAACCATTTTTATTTTATTTTTTTAAAATGATTTTTGTGACCGGGGGGAATTTTCAAAATTGACATTTATATCTAATATAGCAGATTTATGCATAGTCGTAAATAATTTTAAATTACAAGAAAAATAGTACAGATAAATAATTTTGGTTAACGCCATTCGAAAGGGCATCAAATTTACTATTGAAACCATTTTTATTTATTTTTTTGAAATGATTTTTGTGACCGTGGGGAATTTTCAAAATTGACATTTATATCTGATATAGCCGATTTGTGCATAGTCGTAAATAATTTTAAATTACAAGAAAAATAGTCGAGATAAATAATTTCGGTTAACGCCATTCGAAAGGGCATCAAATTTACTATTAAAATCATTTTTATTTATTTTTTTGAAATGATTTCTGTGACCGTGGGGAATTTTCAAAATTGACATTTATATCTGAGATAAATAATTTTAAATTAACGCCATTTTCGAACGCCATTCGAAAGAGCATCAAATTTACTATTAAAACCGTTGTTATTTATTTTTTTTGAAATGATTTTTATGACTGTAGGGAATTTTCAAAATTGATCTTTATATTTCATATAGTTGATTCGTACATGGTCGAAAAAAATTCAAAATCACAAGAAAACTATTAAAGATGGATAAATTTCGTTTACGGCATTCGAAACGCCATTAAATTCTCTATTAATAACCGTTCGGTGAGTTTCTTGAAAACTATCAGTACGGTCCTGTGGGATTTTTTTACATTTCACTCGATAATTTGTATATGTGATTGTGCACGGTCGAAGAAAAGTCGTGATTACAGGAAAACCGATCGAGATTGAAAATTTCCGTTAACTCCATTCGAAAGGGCTGAAAATTTACTATCGACGACATATTTTATTTTTCATATGAATTGATTTGTGCGGCCGGGAGGAATTTTCAAAATTCGAGACGCGAGCAAACGTTTTCGTGCGATGTTTCTACCAAATCTCAAGATTAAGTAGGTATTCCAGTCTAGAATTTCGGGGAAAAAATCGATTTTTTTGCATATTTTCAAAGTTTAGACCTTTAAGAATATGTCCTTAAGAGGATTGTTCGAAATTCGGATTATTTTCGGAGTTGTAGCTATTTTTACGACGCGCCAATAAATCTTACAAAACTGTACCTGTCACTAGACGTACATTTACTCGTTTATCACCCACCCGAATTCGGGACATACGTATAAAAGTAATAGATATTATAATCGTTTCAGTTCGAGGATTGATCAAAGATTTCAGGAAACGAAAATCGGTTTTTTTGTATAAAAAATATAACGTTTTTGACTGATCGATCGCGCGCAAATTCAAATCGATCGAACGTACCAACAATCAAAACGGTTTTGAATCGATATCGAATCGATTATTTGATCAATTCTTATAACCCCAATTACGTTATAAATTCAGAGATTAAATAAACATACAGATTATGGAATTTACGTGCGTGCGTACGTACTTACGTACTCGACTTGTGGAGTGCTTAGCTGGTTTTTGTGTTCGTTTCTGGTTAAAGAAAATGAATCTGACACGAGATACAGCCATCGAATTCGATCGAATATGTCGTACGTGTCTCACTGAACACGATTGTACGTTCGACGTTTTCGTTAATAAATGTTATGGCGAGAAAACGTACGGCGAGGTGTTAATGGAGTGCGCTTCACTAACGGTATGTCAAATATGTACAGTTATCGGCGTGTCTGGTGAGATAATTCGAGGTTAATACCGTCTTTTCAACCATTTTTCGAGTAAAAAATCAATTTATTTTATCACGAAATTCGTGTACACTGTAATTGTACATATTTTTTGAATTTCATTTCATTTTTCCCGGTCTGATAGATCGGGTTAGACGTTAGCTGAAAATGGCCGGTAAAGTAGAATTCTAATCAATAGGTTTTTGTATATGGTGTGTGGGTTAACTGATTTAGATTTTAATTAATTGATTATTTTTCCTTAGATCTCCTCAAACGATCAATTACCATCATCGATCTGTAAAGAATGCGTGTCGTACCTCGACTCGTACGTGTCATTCCGTCAAAAGTGCATCGAATCCGACTTGAAACTCCGTCAAATCGTCGAGAATCTCCAGTCCGTACACCGGACCGACGATGCTGCTGAAATCGTCGTCGAGGAATCGATCGAAGAAATACCCGACGACGACGAGGAGAAACAACATTCGGCCGAAACGTTTCGGTGTCGTTTATGTAAACGTAGATATAAGTCCAAGCGGCGTTACGAGACGCACTTGAAGAACCATACGCGTGCACGCCGGCACTCGTGCACGTACTGCACGAAGTCGTTCGTCCAGAGACGGCGGCTCGTCGAGCACGTGCGCACGCATACCGGCGAGAAACCGTACTCGTGCGGCGTGTGCACGAAACCGTTCCGGCTCAAGCTCGAGCTCGACCGGCACGCTTACGTGCACGGCACCGCGAAGAGACCGTACGCGTGCGACAAGTGCGAGAGGTCGTTCGTACGTAGGTCGGCGCTCGTCAAACACGCCGAGATCCACGATACGACGAGACGGTACGCGTGCGCCGAGTGTAACGTGGAGTTCTCTACGCCGGTCCAGCTCAGCAAGCACTCGTACCGGTACCACGACAAGAAGAAACCGTACGCGTGCGACGCGTGCGATAAATCGTACGTCAAACGGACGAGACTCGTAGAACATATCCGTACGCATACCGGCGAGAAACCGTTCGAGTGCCGTACGTGCTCCGAGAAGTTCTCGACGCATGGACTGATGATCAGGCATGCGTTCTCGCACACCGGTATAAAACCGTACTCGTGCAACTTATGTGATAAATCGTTTTTCCTACCCGGCGAGCTGAACCGGCACATGAAGACGCACACCGGTGAGAAACCGTACTCTTGTGATACTTGCGGGTCGTCGTTCACGCAAAGACAGCAGCTCGACAAGCACTCGTACGTACACACCGGCGCGAAGAAACCGTACGCGTGCCATCTGTGCGACAAGTCGTTCTTCCGGAACGATCTGCTGGAGGTCCACGTACTAAACCACACAGGAGAACGGCCGTACTCGTGCACGACGTGCGGCAAGTCGTACACTTCTCGACGGCTGCTCGACCGGCACTCGTACGACCACGACGAGACACAGAAACCGTATATCTGCGACGTCTGCGGAAAGAGGTATTTAAAAAGAGACCGGCTCGATAAACACCGTGTCGTACACATGGGCCGTAAGCCGTTTGCATGCGACTCGTGTGATAAGTCGTACGCGACGAGACGTGAGCTCGACAAGCATACGTACTCGCATACCGGTGAAAAGAAACCGTACGCTTGCGATACCTGCGACATGTCGTTCATGAGACCGAACGCTCTGGCCGAGCACGCGCGGGTACATACCGGAGAGAGACCGTACCTGTGCGCCGTCTGCGGGAAGACCTTCCGTGCGAAGCTCGTATTAGAACGGCACGCTTACGAGCACACCGGTGAGAAGAAACCGTACGCGTGTGACCGGTGCGACAAGTCGTACGTGAACAAGTCGAGGTACGCCGAACACTTGAGGAGCCACACCGGCGAGAAGCCGTTCATGTGCGACGCGTGCGGGAAGTCGTTCGCGACTAAGCGGCAGCTCGAGAACCATACGTACAATCATACCGGCGAGAAGAAGCCGTACGGATGTGACGAGTGCGACAGGTCGTTCTTCTGGAAGGTCGATCTGGTCAGACATAAGAAGTGTCACGAGAAGATGACGACGAGGAGCGGAAGTGTGAAGCGAGCGGTGGTGAAGACTGAAGGAGAAGAGTCGGTGAGTACGGAAGATTGAAAAAAAAAACGTACGGAGTTTTGAAATTCTTGATTTTTTCTAGCCGAAACTCGAACCGAATTCGGATACTTCGTTTGAAGTGACAGAAACGATGATCGGATGAGAAGTGCCTCGACTAGTTGTACTTGACATTTTGAAAATTAAGGATATTTTTTTAAAAACCTGAATAAATAAAATACGATAAGACTAAAGGCCGTGATTTCATTTTATAATAAACAACAATTCCGGTAAAACTTGAAATGTTCGGTCAGGATAAAATTCGAGTAGAGCTGAACCTCACCGAGAGTTTTAGAAGATTCTAAAATCTTTAAATACCTTTAGTGACAAGTCTTTAAATTTCTTTAGATACTCGGTTTAGATCTTGAATTTCACCTGACGTATAGAATCAGATCACCGAGACCAGAATGTCTTCTCGGAAAAGAGATTCTGGAGATGAAACTAACCTATTTATTGCCTGTCAGATCGATTATTTAAAATACGACGTTGTTTTGTTTCTAGTGACAGGATTCTTTTGTTATTTTCGCAAGTCGAAAAAAAACCCTATCTTAGCTGTCAGTGGGATTTTTGGATTTTGAAAAATCGAGAATTAAAATACAATAATGCCTCGTTTAATGCGGATTCGATATAACGCGGTCTCCTCAAAGCCTAAACAAATATTTTTGTCCATCCGTAAAACTATATAAATTTTAAAAAACCCTCCCACCGACTTAAACACTTGTATTCCGATTGAAATAGTTTTCCTACCACTCGTTAAGAAAAACTACGACATACGAGGAAAGATCAAAGACGGAACGTCTTGATTTACATGAAAATATAATTAAATCCAGCCTCGGTACATCTCTTATGAATAAACGTAATCGCTATTTCCGTACATAACCTGTATTTGAGATGATTTTATCGTCGTAAAAGTTCAAACAACTCCCGCTCGGGTTGAAATAAACTAAACTTCGAGTATTTTCAAAAATCTTTACAAAATATTATTTAAATCCACATAACAGTACAACGTAACGATTCATCTTAAACGCTAGACCGATCCCGAACTCCCCTTCAACAGCGCGGCTTTGCTGTCGACTCGTTTGCATCCGGACGTGGTGACGTCGACGTTCTCGGCTACGAATCTAACTGCTTCGCTCGTCTCCTCGATCCCGCGCTCGGCCAACGACCTCCGTATACACTTGAGCAGCGACTCGTGCGCGAGCTGCTCGAAAACGATCGTCACCGGGTCGAACCTGTGCTTCGGAAACGCGCTCTCGATCGTCCTCCGGCTCTCCGGCAAGTCCATCACGAACTTGAGATCGTTCGAGTGTTTCTGGACGTTGAATATCAGCACGACTATTATTTTCTTGTCGGACCGGAACAGAGCGTCGACGAACGGTACGATATCTAGCACGTCTGCCGGTCTGAGAGTATCGACGACTACTAAATTATACCCGCACGGTGACAGATTATTCACGATTTTCATTCCGTCGCCTGTCGACGAGTCCGACGGAAAGATCATCAGATGTACGTTAGACTCGCGTACGTTCCGCATAATGACCGATGACGCGTACGTCTTCCCGACACCCGTACCTCCTAGAAACATCAGTAAGTTCCGTTCCGACAGGTTATCGAACACCTGCGTCAGGATCGAAATCGCTCGGTCTTGTCCGAATAACTCTCTATGTAAATCGTCGACGATCGCGTCGGACTCGAACCCGCAGAACGTCTCGTTTTCGGATCCGTAATCGAACAGCACCAACCCCATGACGAGTACGAATATAGGTAGAGTCACGAACGAGATCACGGTCCAGACGGAACGTCTGTCTCCGGCACGTGTCGGATCTACCGCCGGTCTACGCGGCTTCTTCGATTTCGCCGGTACCTTATTCGTCTCGCTTATATCCAATTTCGGTACCTTCTTGCTCGGCCTCGACGGGTTCGGGTCGATCTCGTGCACGTCTCGCATCGAATTCGTGTCGGAACACTCGTACTTTTCGGTCTTGGTCCTCGGCCTGTACTTGATATCGTCCGGTAGCTGTTTAGTGAATCCGAAAACGTGGTAAGAGTCCGA
This sequence comes from Neoneuromus ignobilis, assembly GCA_029203775.1. Classification (NCBI taxonomy): domain Eukaryota; kingdom Metazoa; phylum Arthropoda; class Insecta; order Megaloptera; family Corydalidae; genus Neoneuromus; species Neoneuromus ignobilis. The sequence continues at coordinate 1,630,869 of CP092098.1, forward strand.
ATCGAATATGTTCGGACTGTCGTCGGACCGGTCGAACGGAACGTCCTCCGCAGACATGATCCGGAACTCTGTCGTGTTCACTACTGACCGATCGGTTCTTACAGCATCGCCGGTCGTGCTGACCGTTTGAGAAAACGTGTGAGACCGTACGGTGAGATCGTCTAGAGGAAAAGAGAATTTAAAGAAATGTATTACTGGCCACGGCCTTGACAGGACCTGTGACTGAAACTCACTTATCGGTCTTTCCAGACTAATGTGTCTTATTAATATGTGTCTTGACGGTTCGGAACGGTACAGTTCCTCGATACGAATATTAGTATGGCTCAAATCGGATATCGATAGAGATTTGTTCGGCTTATTTGATTGCGAACGCCAGCCGTCCATTTGTCGGACTGCGAATGTTAGTGCGAATTGCGGTTCGGATTGAATTTCAAAACACTCATTTAACCGAATAAAACATTATTCTGGTGTCGTGCGTTCGAAATATCACGAATACAAACCAGAAACGCTGGTAGACGTACGAGAAAACGCGGCAAAACGAACAGCGACAATCGACATAACCTCACAAAAATTTGTTTGTAAATAAATTGACGTTGGAATAAAAACTATTCGAACATCCACAATTATATTTCAGGGAAAATTGCCGTTCCGTTTGGTTTTTTCACGAATAAAAATAAATAAATACGGCCTGACAGATAGAATATAAATGGAAGTTAGGTTCGGTCGTCACATAACCCAACAATAATCATTATTCAATTATGCAGATATCCTTTTATTAAATAAAACTCGATACGATGGAACAAAAACTAGAAGACAAGGATTTATACGAAATCCTTGAAATCGACATCGCTAGTTCGACAGCCGATGTACGTAGCCTGTATACAATTCCACACGTACACAGTTAAAGTCCACGTCTTGCTCGTTTAGATCAAGAAAGCTTACCGTAAGAAAGCGCTGTCATGCCATCCGGACAAGAACCCCGACAACCCGGACGCCGCGACTCAATTCCACGAACTATCGCGTATACTCGAGATCCTCACCGACGATGCGGCACGTAGGGCGTACGACCGAGTGCTGAAAGCGAAAAAGGCGGCCGCGTTACGGCACAAGCAGCTCGACGGCCGTAGGAAGAAACTGAAGGAGGACCTCGAAGCGCGAGAACGGCTGGCCGAGGAGTCGAGATCGCACGAGAGACGTACCGACGCGGAGAAATTACAGGTTAGAACCGTCCGTATAGATTCTCGTGTGTTTAAAGCGTCGAATCGTTTCCGTAGGCCGAGATCGAGCGGTTACGGAAAGAAGGGTCGAAAGCGGTCGCCGAAGAAGAGGAGTACGTCAAGAGACAGGTCGAGCTCGAGAGACAGGGTCCGATAAGAGATACGGCGTGGGACAGCGCCAAGTACCGGATCAAAATCAAATGGAAATCGGAGAAGGACGATACCGGTAACGGCGGATATACGAAAGAGGCGTTAGAGAGGTTTCTCTCCAAGGTCGGTCGTGGGAGATTCCGAAACGTATAGCTAAGACGATCGGAAATAACTTTTTTTCTTGCAGTACGGCGATATAGTCGCTCTCGTGATGTCTCCGAAGAAACTAGGCAGCGCGCTCGTCGAGTTCTCTACGAGGGAAGCGGCCGTAAGTGATGTTTTAAGTTCACGTACGTACGGATACTCATGTGAAACTCGTAGGAAATGGCCGTCGGATTAGAAAAAGGATTGATGCAGAATCCGCTGACGTTGCAGTGGATCGACGGACCTCCGCCTGTCCGTACGGGTTTGAAAAGCCACGTGACGCCGCATCTCGTCCGCGATACCGACTTCGAGAGTCTCGTGTTGAGGAAGATGCGTCAGGCCGAAGAGAGGAAGAAACTCATCGCCGAGATGATGGCGGAAGACGATTGAATCCCATCCGATTAATAATTTATTGTGTATTCTGTTTTATACAACTGTTTAAATGTCAAAATAAACGAATTTTTAAACTCGACGATGTTCGTTTCTATCCGGTCTTTTTCCCCGGGATCCACGGTCGTATCTTCGGCCGGGTCGTGCTGTACGGCACGTACTGACGATCCGTACCGGTCAGATTCTCCGTATGTTCTAGCGCCCATTTGTGTTTCTTCCTGCAGAGTTTCTGAAATCGATACGAACGTCAGACGGTCGTTCCGTACGGAACGAAACGTCGGATTCACCGTCGGAGGGATATCCGTTTTGTAATGCAACCATCCGAACCAATCGGGCGATATCTGCGACGAGTCGTAGTCCAAGTGACTGCAGTCGGCGTACTCGACCCATCTCGAACGTCCGATGAAGTAGAACTTGTTCCGAAAATACCTATTACCGTATTTATCTTCCCCGACGAATTCACCTATCTTCAAATCGTCGAACCTATCGACCGGCGTGAATCGAATATCACCCGATCGGATATTTCTATCCGGTCCGACGATAGATAAATACCTGTACATTTTAAACAACGAGTTCTTCAGCCCTCCGTTCATTCTGACGGTTTTCAGCAACCGGTACAGTTTCACCAACGGCATCACGTATTTGACAGCGAACCCGATCTTATATTGTTTCATTACCGTGACGATTCCAGCGACTGCTTTATTTACATACTAAGTTTCACACCGTAAAAATCACTAACTAAATCCGTTTATTTACTAAATATAACATCTATCGTACAGAGTTCTATCAAACACCCTTCTTCGGGTCCCACGCGTGTATCTTCTCCGGCGTCGTCGTGTACGGCACGTACTGGCCGGCCGTCCCGGTCAAATTCTCCGTATGATCCGACATCCACTTGTATTTCGGCCGCGTGGGGTCCTTAAAAGTACGATTAGATCAGCTCGGGACGCTTAAGTACCGATCGTACTGACCTTATGCGGAGGCAGGTCGGTCTTGTAGTGCATCCAGCCGTACCATTCGGCCGGTATTTGCGAGCCGTCGTAGTCCATGTTGTAGTGGTCGGCGTAATCGACCCATCTGTTACGGCCGTAGAAGTACTCCTTGTTCTCGTAATACTTGTTACCGTATTTGTCTACACCGACTAGGACACCGGTCTTCAAGTCGTCCATCCTGAAAGTGAGACGTGGAGATACGTACTCAGATGGCTTTACGGATAGGAATTGAGAATCTGATTGTTCGATAGATCGATAAATGAATTCTTATAATTATAAGGAATTATTATTATTACTCTTTTTTTAACTCTGTAATTCATTTCAACAGAGTCGGTTTTTAGGTTATGTTATGTAATTGAATGTCAATTCAAATCGAATAAATGTTAAGACAGACCTGTATATTTTATATAAAGCAGCCCTAACACCTCCCGTTTCTCTAATAATCGTAAACAGTTTGGACAATTTGTCCAAAGCTAGAAACTTCGACATCTTTCTCAAAGTATATTCACCTATTGGGACATATGAGACTTTACAGGCTGTTCAACATTCAAAATATATTTGGAAAAAATGGTCGAGTGTCAAATGTACATCAGACTATCAGACAAAAAGACTCTATTCGATCCCCGGTCGAAGGATCCATCGAGTTCCAAACTTGACAGATGGGCACGGACACAATCTGTCTATCGGACAGTCTAGACTCTTGGCATCGCTTGTGATTTTTTTTATATAAGTTCTTTTAAATAGAATGTAAGCCTCCTCCTCAATATAGTTTCGGATAAAACTTACAGTAACTCATTTACATTACACCTCTAATCGGCTTGAAATGTTCTCGACGGTTTGTATTTTCAATCCGAATCTCATCGATAGTTTAATCACCCCGAACAGATCATTAATCAGACTGATTTATACAGGACCGAGATTCGATTTTGTCACACGGTTCCGAATACTTAAAAACGTACCGGTCTGGTATTTCTACTGGACGATTAAACAAAAAGGATCGAATGGAAAAAATTACTGCAAATCTCATCGAATCGACATGTCGGTACTAACAGAATAAAAAATTAAACAGATTTGGATCACGGTCAAGTACCAATTTACCATTTCCCTCCACGGGAATTTATATAAAAAATCACAAGCGCTGTCGAGAGTCTAGGCTTTTGAGATCGTCGTGTCCGTGCCCGGCTGTCAACTTTGTAAAGCATCAAAGATGAATACGGATGTCGTTACTGCAATCACTACGGAGATTCACGACTAGAGATATTTATTTATAATCGGTACTACGCGTACTACAAGACCTTCACTGGATTCGCTCGTTTCATTTACTTATTACTCGGCCAGTACTCGTTACTCATTTCTATCGTTAGTCTTACTTATATCTCGTACCGTCGCCAGCTAATACGTTCCCTATTATTCGTATTTACTACGAATACTAGTTAACATGCGTACAGTATTCACGGCCCATTCTCGTCTCACTTAGGTGAGAAAATCTGTCGATAAGAGGGTACGAGACGAGCGGTAATACCGTAGGCACGCATACAGTGTGGAAAGACCGGTTAAATCTACCGGCAAGTTCTGACCGTTCTCGAATTAAAAAAAATAACACGTTTTCAATATATTTACTATTTACCGAACAATATAAGTTTCCCTTCGTTAAATATATAGTACATTTATATCGTAGAGTAAGTGTCGTATTCGCTCATATCGTATAACAATCAGAGTATGCGTGTGTCGGTGTGTTAGCGGCCTGTACGTGTATATACTACGGTGTGGGTCGGTCAGGATCGCACTATCGTTAGACGGCAGACGTAGCTGCCTTAGACATGTTATCAATATTATTTTGTATAGATAGTTTTAAGTGCGTATATCGTTCCTAGTTATTAAATATGTTATATTAAACGATCGTACATTTTATTCCACGGAGCCACAAAGAATCCAACATGGTTCGACATGTCATTTAATTGTTTTGTACAGATAGATTAAGTTCGTGTTATTTCTTTGTTAAATAAATTATAGTATTATATTAAACCATCGTACATATTTTATTCCACGGACCCCAAAGAATCCAACAGTTACTAACGAGGTAATTTGTGAATTCCTTTTCTGTAGAATGTCATCGGACAGAACTTTCCGGTAACGGGATTGCAACGACTTCCTCCGAGACGATCTGATGAAACATCGTATCGATAAAAAATATTATTATAAATAATCAAACGATTAACAATTTTCATTCAAATTCAACTCGACTACTACGATTGATAGTAATCGAATTGATTTCGATGAATTTCAAGGTTATACGTCAAACAATTAATAAATATGATCGATATTTCGTACAGGAATTATATTTAAAAGGAATTATTGTAAGATTTCAATACAAATACACACATATGTGTGTGTGTGTCGATGAATTTTATATCTTGAACATAACCTTGAATTTTTTTTCCTATCGAATGCGATTCTTCTCAAACACCCCAGACGAAAATATTTAATAACGGCTTGTAATCCGTGATGGAATTTAACGAGGGTGGGTATCGATTAAAACCAGTGGCACGCCGGATGAATATTTTATAGGCGCGATGTGACATAACCTGGAAAAATTCACCGAGCTGTTATTTTCTTTTTTGGAGATTTTCTTTAATTTTAGAAATATATTAATTAACATGTTTAAATAATAATATATTAATTAACGATCTGTTGTTATCAACAGATGTAATTCGAAACATATTTAAGCGATTGAGATTTGATGTTCAGCACAATTTCATTAAAATAAATGGTATTTAAATCGAAATATTCAAGATTTTTCTATACAATGGGTCAAAGTGAAACTCGTACAGAGTTTTTACACATATATTTCAATATAATAACAATTTTCTTTATTTCTCTTGCTTAAGTTCTTTATGAAAGTCATTTTTATTATATTTGAAAATTTCAATCGTAGAATTTTTGATAATTTTGTATTTTTTGTCAGAAAAAAAGTAATTATTTATACTGTACGAATAAGAATATCGAGTTATTTTTATTAAACTTCTTGTATTTCTTTATTTTTATTACGAACTATTCGAAATAACATTTTTTTTCTCACAAATATCGATAATATCGTTGTCTAACACGATATAACAATTTGTACATTTATTATAGTAAATAATAACGATTACGTAAAAAGAATCGTATTACATTCGACTCGATTAATCACAATTCGCCAGCGTGAAATATTGCGGACCGTAATGTTTAAGCAAAAGATTCATTAGTAAATTACGTAGAGACTCGTCGAGGCTCATTCCTTAAAGTGTCTTTCGACTGTATTTGTCATACGATTTCTTGTTGTTTTGAGTTTAGTTAAGTGAAAAATAAAACATTTCATGTCTTCTAAAAGAACTTGATGTTATTTTTTCCATAATCCTTCAAAACTGGAAATAAATAATTTGTTAATTGTACGATTTCAGTTTGATGTATTTCTTGTTCATTTTTCAGAAATTGTTACCTTTTCCGGAGTAAAAGTATTCATCGACGATCGACATTTTCAAATATAATAAGGGATGATATAAATATATGCCGATGCATTGGATTTTTATCTATGCACGTGTATGTGTTTCTTTCAATTTTCGTTGTACTCGAAACATACACGAGTATTTCTCTTGAATAGAAAAGAAGTGTTTTTATTTTATTGCAATTTGAATAAAAACGTGTTTTTTATTTTACAGATGTACTAGAATTTAATTTTATTAAAAATTAATTAGTATCGCAAACAAATAATGACATTTACATTATTTCTAAAAAAGAAACGGGTGTATAATTCCTTCATAGTTTTAATTTTCAGTCAATCGAGTTCATTTATGCTACATAAATTATTATTAAAAATAAATTAGTATCGCAAACAAGTAATGACATTTCAAAAATATGTGAAATATTTCTTAAAAAAGAAACGGGTGTATAATTCCTTCACCCGGTTTTAATTTTCAGTCAGTCGAGTTCACTTATGCTACATAAATAATTTAATAATGAAAATTAATCAGATGAAATAAAAAAATCACAATAATTACAGAATTAAAATGAATATATATATATATATATATATATATATATATATATATTATTTATATTTTTAAAAATTATAACAATAAAAAATCTATTTTAAAAATAATCAATTCCAGACAATTCTCTATCATAGAAAACTGTTATTATATTAAAATATATATGTAAAATTATTGGAAAAACATTCACTTTGACCCACTGTATATAAACCGTTTTTTGAAAGAAATTGCAATTTAAGACCTTTATAAAATTCAAAAAAGTTATTTATTGTATTATCCAGAATTTATCAATTCGAATTAAAGAAAATCTGTACGTGGAGAAAATCCAAAAAATGTCAATTTTGGGAAAAAGAAAACTTTTTTTTCAAAAAAACGACGGTTTCATAAACTCGTCGTGCGATCTCGGCTCGTTTTCGGAAATTCGACAAGTACGAAAAATCGATAAACCGTACGTTTTTTTGGACCAGAGATAACAAATTTGGTCCTTAAATCGATCGATTTGATCCTTAAATTCGATTACAAGGAACCCAAAGGATCCAACCGATATCAAAACCAGGATCGTATATACGTTCATATGCGTGCGAGCGAGAAAGATATCCGGTCAAGCACGTGTTAAAACGCGATAACAACATTCCAGTTTCACGTATCGATCACAGGTATCGAAATTGCGATTGAGAGCGAGATAGTGGTATTTATCCACGCGCGCGTACGAGAGAGATCGGATCGTCCGCGTCGCAAGCGTCCCGATCTCCCGGCCGATCGAGACAACATGGCCGCGTCGTCGTGTGCATACAGCGGCATCGTATTCGGCACTGTCGACGTTCCGATGTGTCCAGAGGCCATAAAAACAGCGCGTGGCCTCGCCGAAGAGTCAAACGGACGCAATTCGTGATTTAGAGCGCGCGTCCGAGATCGTATCCGCGCTCCGTACGCGAAAACAGTACGGCGATTGTTGTTGGTGGTCGTCGGTACGGGATTAGCGACGAAAGTAACGGCGGGCGGTACGAAATAAGTACGATTTTTCTCTTCACACGAAACGGATCTAATATTCGGTTTCTCATACGCGAACACGGCCGTATGAATCGATTCGCCGGTGGATGAGTGTGTGTGAGTGTGTGTGTGTTTGTACATATTGTTCCGTTTCGATATTCTCTGGTTAGAATCGAAATAATCAGAACGGAAACTGATAAGGAGTTTTCGCTGATGCGACGATCTGGACGATGGAATCACTGACAGGTAATTTGATAGAATGCTGACTTAACGTTTTTTTTTTTAAATACATAAATCGAGTGATCGGACGAATCGTGATCTTCGATTGTTTCGAATGTTCCATTCCAGTAATTTTTCCAAACAGTTGCGTCACTTTAATTTAATGTCGGTTTTCTATTGATTTTTCCATTGGAATTTGTCCGAATGTGAATGATTCGGGTACAGCCTGTAGTGACCCGTTGCCAAAATTTACTCGACTCGATTTCGAAAAAAACGAAATTCGATATTGACCGCAATTGAATACCTCCCCCCTTCCTCCCACTCACCCACCCACGCACGCATCCATCCACCCACACGCGATCGATTCCGATATGGTCAAGTTGAAAAAGTCGATCGAGATCCAGTTTAAAAAAATCATCTCTAAATCGAAAACTGGACGATTATAGCAAGAGAGTAACAATTGATACACACACGTATGTATAAGATGGCGGACCGAAAAAGTGCTAGTAACTATTTGGAAACAGTTTCAAACTTGTCTATGATAAAAATTACATATATTTCTTGTGTGAAAATTTCGAGGACCGCTGGCCGTACGCGCCATTTTCCCGCCGAAATTCAACCGAATTTTCCGCATAGTCGCCTATGAAACAAACGAACGTCGACGTACTGTCAAACATTGTCGAATAATCAAACGTTTTAATGGCTGATTTTTCGAATAAAATCGGGTTTTTATATACAGAATGATCGAAAATGACACTCGACGATTGACCATACATCGTTCAGTCTCATTTGGACCACTATTTCGGACGTTTTCCCGCCAAAATTCGACCTAGTTTTGAAAAATCTGAACGTCGTCCTGTCAAAAACTGTCGAATAATCGAACGTTTTAATGATTGATTTTTCGAATAAAATCGGGTTTTTATATACAGAATGATCGAAAATAACACTCGACGATTGACCATACATCGTTCAGTCTCATTTGGACCACTTTTTCGTACCTTTTTTCCCGCCAAAATTCGACCTCATTTTGAATAATCTGAACGTCGTCCTGTCAAAAACTGCCGAATAATCAAACGTTTTAATGATTGATTTTTCGAATAAAATCGGGTTTTTATATACAGAATGATCGAAAATAACACTCGACGATTGACCATACATCGTTCAGTCTCATTTGGACCACTTTTTCGCACATTTTTCCCGCCCAAAATTCGACCTAGTTTTGAAAAATCTGAACGTCGTCGTTCTGTCAAAAACTGTCGAATAATCAAACGTTTTAATGATTGATTTTTCGAATAAAATCGGGTTTTTATATACAGAATGATCGAAAAGATTGACCATACATCGTTCAGTCTCATTTGGACCACTTTTTCGCACGTTTTTCCCGCCCAAAATTCGACCTAATTTTGAAAAATCTGAACGTCGTCCTGTCAAAAACTGTCGAATAATCAAACGTTTTAATGATTGATTTTTCGAATAAAATCGGGTTTTTATATACAGAATGATCGAAAATAACACTCGACGATTGACCATACATCGTTCAGTCTCATTTGGACCACTTTTTCAACACCTTTTTCCCGCCAAAATTCAACCGAATTTTCCTGTATAGTCGCCTATGAAACGAACGTCGTCGTACTGTCAAACATTTTCGAATAATCGAACGTTTTAATGGCTGATTTTTCGAATAAAATCGGGTTTTATGTACAGAATGATCGAAAATGACACTCGACGATTGACCATACATCGTTCAGTCTCATTCGGACCACTTTTTTACATCATTTTCCCGCCAAAATTCAATTAAATTTTCTATATAGTCGCCTTTGAAACAAACGAACGTCGTCGTACTGTCAAACATTTTCGAATAATCGAACGTTTTAATGGCTGATTTTTCGAATAAAATCGGGTTTTTATATACAGAATGATCGAAAATAACACTCGACGATTGACCATACATCGTTCAGTCTCATTCGGACCACTTTTTCAACACCGTTTTCCCGCCGAAATTCAACCGAATTTTCCTGTATAGTCGCCTATGAAACAAACGAACGTCGTCGTACTGTCAAACATTTTCGAATAATCGAACGTTTTAATGGCTGATTTTTCGAATAAAATCGGGTTTTTATATACAGAGTGATCGAAAATGACACTCGACGATTGACCATACATCGTTCAGTCTCATTTAGACCCCTATTTCACACGTTTTTCCCGCCAAAATTCGACCTAATTTTGAAAAATCTGAACGTCGTCGTTCTGTCAAAAACTGTCGAATAATCAAACGTTTTAATGATTGATTTTTCGAATAAAATCGGGTTTTTATATACAGAACGATCGAAAATGACACTCGACGATTGACCATACATCGTTCAGTCTCATTCGGACCACTTTTTTACACCCTTTTCCCGCCAAAATTCAACCGAATTTTCCATATAGCCGCCTATGAAACAAACAAACGTCGTCGTACTGTCAAACATTTTCGAATAATCGAACGTTTTAATGATTGATTTTATGAATAAAATCGGGTTTTTATATACAGAATGATCGAAAATGACACTCGACGATTGACCATACATCGTTCAGTCTCATTCGGACCGCTTTTTCAACACCTTTTTCCCGCCGAAATTCAACCGAATTTTCCTGTATAGTCGCCTGTGAAACAAACGAACGTCGTCGTACTGTCAAACATTTTCGAAAAATCGAACGTTTTAATGGCTGATTTTTCGAATAAAATCGGGTTTTTATATACAGAACGATCGAAAATAACATTCGACGATTGACCATACATCGTTCAGTCTCATTCGGACCGCTTTTTCAACACCCTTTTCCCGCCAAAATTCAATCGAATTTTCCTGTATAGTCGCCTGTGAAACAAACGAACGTCGACGTACTGTCAAACATTTTCGAATAATCGAACGTTTTAATGGGTGATTTTTCGAATAAAATCGGGTTTTTATATACAGAGTGATCGAAAATGATACTCGACGATTGACCATACATCGTTCAGTCTCATTTGGACCACTTTTTTACATCATTTTTCCGCCAAAATTCAATCGAATTTTCCATATAGTCGCCTGTGAAACAAACGAACGTCGTCGTACTGTCAAAAATTGTCGAATAATCAAACGTTTTAATGGCTGATTTTATGAATAAAATCGGGTTTTATGTATAGAGTGATCGAAAATGACGCTCGACGATTGACCATACATCGTTCAGTCTCATTTGGACCACTTTTTCAACACCCTTTTCCCGCCAAAATTCAACCGAATTTTCCATATAGTCGCCTGTGAAACAAACGAACGTCGTCGTACTGTCAAACATTTTCGAATAATCGAACGTTTTAATGGCTGATTTTTCGAATAAAATCGGGTTTTTATATACAGAGTGATCGAAAATGACACTCGACGATTGACCATACATCGTTCAGTCTCATTTGGACCACTTTTTCCCGCCAAAATTCGAAAAATCCGAACGTTTAAATAAAAAAGATCTGCGCATATAAATCTGTTGAAAATATCGCCAGTTCTCGGATATTCGTCAAGGATTTCAGAAGTACAAGGAAAGCGTGTGTATTTAATTATATTTATATAACAGCTGCGATCGGTTAAATAGTTTTAATTGGCGAGTGGAAATTTTCTCGGAACTGAATTGAACAATTGAATTCACACACACACACACATTAATTACACACACACACGAATGTATCGAATCGTATGTATAATTAAATACGAATTTACATAAGTCGACATCGTCATAAATTATTAACCAGTCGTCCGTCTATGACGGGCGATTATGATAAATTGAAAAAAAAGACAAGTTCACAAGAGGAAAAAAACGTATGGAAAAAAGTATCGCAATTGGCTGTCGGTCGATTTGAATGGCGTTAAGGTCACGACTTCGCAATGAACGAATTGTGGACACGAGCTGTTATTATTTTCGAATCGTCGGACAGTGTCGGACTCGGTTCGATTTCGATCCAGACAAGTACGACGGACGGACTGGCGCGAATCGCAGTAGAAGGGTAAAAAGTGAATATATTTGGGGTTTCGAATGATATTTTTGTGTTTGTAAAATAAGTATAATCGGGTTTTCGAATGGTCGTTAGGTTGATTTAACAAAATAGAGATAAATTCAATACGGTTTTGGTTTCATAAATGAAATCAAATTTACAAAATGGCCGTTGGGTTAATTCAACAAAAATAAATTCAGTACGATTTTGTTTTTGTAAATGAAATCAAATTTACAAAATGGCCGTTGGGTTAATTTAACAAAAGAATGATAAAATCAATATGATTTTGTTTTTGTAAATTAAATCAAATTTACAAAATGGCCGTTGTTTTAATTTAACAAAAGAATGATAAAATCAATATGATTTTGTTTTCGTAGACGAAATCAATTTTACAAAATGGCCGTTGTTTTAATTTAACAAAAATAAATTCAATACGATTTTGTTTTCGTAGACAAAATCAATTTTACAAAATGGCTGTTGGGTTAATTTAACAAAAATAAATAAATAAATTCAATACGGTTTTGGTTTCGTAGACGCAATCAAATTTACAAAATGGTCGTTGTTTTAATTTAACAAAAATAAATTCAATACAATTTTGTTTTTGTAAATGAAATCAAATTTTACAAAATGGCCGTTGTTTTAATTTAACAAAAATAAATTCAATACAATTTTGTTTTCGTAGACGAAATCAAATTTACAAAATGGCCGTCGTTTTAATTAAACAAAAGAATGATAAATTAAATACGATTTTGTTTTCGTAGGCGCAATCAAATTTACAAAATGGCCGTCGCTTTAATTCAATAAAAATAAATTCAATACAATTTTGTTTTCGTAAATGAAATCAAATTTACAAAATGGCAGTTGTTTTAATTTAACAAAAGAATGATAAATAAATTCAATACGGTTTTGGTTTCGTAGACGAAATCAAATTTACAAAATGGCCGTTGGGTTAATTTAGCAAAAATAAATAAATAAATTCAATACGGTTTTGGTTTCGTAGACGAAATCAATTTTACAAAATGGCTGTTGTTTTAATTTAACAAAAATAAATTCAATACGATTTTGTTTTCGTAGACGAAATCAAATTTACAAAATGGCCGTTGTTTTAATTTAACAAAAATAAATAAATAAATTCAATACGATTTTGTTTTCGTAGACAAAATCAAATTTACAAAATGGCCGTCGCTTTAATTTAACAAAAGAATGATAAATAAATTCAATACGATTTTGTTTTTGTAAATGAAATCAAATTTACAAAATGGCCGTTGTTTTAATTTAACAAAAATAAATTCAATACGATTTTGTTTTTGTAAATTAAATCAAATTTACAAAATGGCCGTCGTTTTAATTTAACAAAAATAAATTCAATACGATTTTGTTTTCGTAAATGAAATCAAATTTACAAAATGGCCGTTGCCTTAATTAAACAAAAGAATGATAAATTAAATACGATTTTGTTTTCGTAGGCGCAATCAAATTTACAAAATGGCCGTTGTTTTAATTAAACAAAAGAATGATAAATTCAATACGATTTTGTTTTTGTAAATGAAATCAAATTTACAAAATGGCAGTTGTTTAATTTAACAAAAGAATGATAAATAAATTCAATATGATTTTGTTTTTTCAAATGAAATAAATTTTACAAAATGGCCGTTGTCTTAATTGAACAAAAGAATGATAAATTCAATACGATTTTGTTTTCGTAGACGCAATCAAATTTACAAAATGGCCGTCGTTTTAATTTAACAAAAATAAATTCAATACGATTTTGTTTTTTCAAATGAAATAAATTTTACAAAATGGCCGTTGTTTTAATTTAACAAAAATAAATTCAATACGATTTTGTTTTCGTAGGCGCAATCAATTTTACAAAATGGCCGTTGTGTTAATTAAACAAAAGAATGATAAATTCAATACGATTTTGTTTTCGTAGACAAAATAATATTTACAAAATGGCCGTTGTTTTAATTTAACAAAAGAATGATAAATAAATTCAATATGATTTTGTTTTTTCAAATGAAATAAATTTTACAAAATGGCCGTTGTTTTAATTGAACAAAAGAATGATAAATTCAATACGATTTTGTTTTCGTAGGCGAAATCAAATTTACAAAATGGCCGTTGGGTTAATTTAACAAAAGAATGATAAATAAATTCAATATGATTTTGTTTTTGCAAATGAAATCAATTTTACAAAATGGCCGTCGCGTTAATTGAACAAAAGAATGATAAATTATAAAAAATACTTAATTACATAATTGAATAATGGAAATGGATTTTCCCCCAAAAAAATGCCAAAATCATACGAATGTCATTTAAACAAAATATGTGGAAAAAACAATACTCTGTAACTGCAATTCGGTTACACAAAATGGCGAGAACTTGAAAGACAAACCTTTAATTGATGAGTACGCGTCGTCGTGCCGTAGATCTCGATCATCCGGATCTGGATTTCCTAACAACCGCGCGCAGACTCCGAATCTGCAACAATTGATTTCGTAAACATTTCGTTTTTTTTTTTGTTTCGAACAAATCCCTAGCGACCGATCATTTCTGGAAGACCGTTCGAAATATTCCACAGTCTGAAACGTCCATTCGTCAATCTATATTCATAATTTTTTTTCTATTTTTTCCAGATACGTGACGACGTCCACATGACACGAGAATCTCAACAAACCAGACGAAGAATTTCCTCCCTCTCTCTCTCTCTCGATGCAAACCCCACATTCGAATTCTCCCCTCTCTCTCTCGCTCTCATTCTCGTCCGTCGACAGTAAATGAAGACGAGATATGAGATCTGCGCGTCGTTCGAAAACGTTCAGTATTCGTTTCGTTACTTAAAAAGCCTTTCGATTTAACCCCCACCCACCCCCTCGCCCACCCGGAACCGTTTCCGGGTTTGTTATAGACGACGGGCGGCGTTCGAACTCGGTTCGATCCCGTTTCTATATAGATATATTTTTTTAATATCGATAATTCCATTTAAAGATAGAGATAGATATATTTTCTGGAAGAAGACAAAGTGAGAAATAGTTATACAGAGTCTATAGTAAATTATTTATATATTATATAAGAGTCGTTCGATTAGATAGTTGATAGTGGTTAGTCTGGGGTTCGAATATGGGTGGCGAAGATAATACAGGCCCGGGTTATGGCAATTCGCAGCTCGTCTATCGGGTCACGACGACGTCGATCGACAGGGATGGAGGTGGGAAATCGGCCGCGTGTCTGTCGGAAAAACTGTTCGGTGAGTATTTTCGTTCCATTTTGATTGATTGATCGGTTTTTTCCAGTCGAATCGGAAAAAAAATCGAATATTTTTCTAATGATCGGGTCGAAGACTTCCCGGACATCTGTGTAAATAGAGCGACAGATTGTACCTTAACCCATTGAGCGCTATGAACGCATATATGGGTTCTCACACAACCATTCAATTTGGGCCATGAACGCAGATATGTTTTCAGACTCAATACAAAATTATTAAATTTTTAATTTAAAAGATATAATTTATTTTTTTTATATTGTTCATCGCACAGCTCAGCGCTCAAAGGGTTAATTCCATTTTACATTTGTAGAAAAAAAATATGATCGGTTCGGAGACTTTTCGGACACGTGATAGAAGATTGATTCGATTTTTCAATTTCAATCAAAAAAAATATTTTCCATTTCAGTTCAAAGACAATAAGAGGTTATAATTCCATTGTTATACGATTGTACCAAGATTTACCGGACACCCGTAAATCGACATGCGACTGTAACAATTTCGCGAAAATGTCCATCTCTCTCTGTTCTGTCAATCGGACGATCTGTCCATCTTGCTCGATCGTTCAATTGTAAGGTTAAAAAAAAAACTTTTTCTCTATCAGGTGGATATTTTTTAAGGACATTCAGGTGTTGTTGTAAACGAAACGACTTCGATCGAAAATACGTGATCGATAGTCGATATCGTTTATCTTGAAATAAACAATATATATAGAGTAATATTGCTTATTAGAAATAAATTCGATATAAACTCTATACGAGTTCATTTTGACACACTGTACAATCGACTGCAATTCCGCGAATGTATCCGTCTCTTTCTGTCTGTCAATCGGACGATCTGTCCGTCTTGCTCGATCGTTCAGTGGTAGGATTAAAAAAAAACGTTTCTTTATCAGGTGGATATTTTTTTAAGGACATTTAGGTGTAAACGAAATGACTTCGATCGAAAATACGTGATCGATAGACGATATCGTGTATCTTGAAATAAACAATACACGTGTGTATATATATATATATATATATATATATATATATATATATATATATATTTATTGGACAATCATATTTAAAAAAATTAATTAGTGTATTGAAAAAAGATAGAGTATTTATCAATCCAATTGTATTGAGTGAGACAGCATGCTATTGTTTAAATAATTCGATTTTTCATAGACGACTCAATTGTTAAAAAATATTCATCAGTTTAACATTGATAACATAGACAAAGATACAGTATATATTTTATATATGAAGAAGAGTGAGTGAGAGATTGTTTATACTTTATATATATATATATATAAATATATATATTGGACAATCATATTTAAAAAAAATAAATTAGTGTATTGAAAAAAGATCGAGTATTTATCAATCCAATTGTATTGAGTGAGACAGCATGCTATTGTTTAAATAATTCGATTTTTCATAGACGACTCAATTGTTAAAAAATATTCATCAGTTTAACATTGATAACATAGACAAAGATACAGTATATATTTTATATATGAAGAAGAGTGAGTGGGAGATTGTTCATACTTTATATATATATATATATATATATATATATATATATATATATATATATATATATATATATATTTATTGGACATATTTAAAAAAATAAATTAGTGTATTGAAAAAAGATAGAGTATTTATCAATCCAATTGTATTGAGTGAGACAGCATGCTATTGTTTAAATAATTCGATTTTTCATAGACGACTCAATTGTTAAAAAATATTCATCAGTTTAACATTGATGACATAGACAAAGATACAGTATATATTTTATATATGAAGAAGAGTGAGTGAGAGATTGTTTATACTTTATATATATATATATATATATATATATATGTTTATATATATATATATATATATATATATATATATAATTTTAATATATATATATATATATATATATATATATATATATATATATATATATATATATATATATATATATGGGACAATCATATTTTAAAAAAATAAATTAGTGTATTGAAAAAAGATAGAGTATTTATCAATCCAATTGTATTGAGTGAGACAGCATGCTATTGTTTAAATAATTCGATTTTTCATAGACGACTCAATTGTTAAAAAATATTCATCAGTTTAACATTGATAACATAGACAAAGATACAGTATATATTTTATATATGAAGAAGAGTGAGTGGGAGATTGTTTATATTTTATATATATATATATATATATATATATATATATATATATATATATATATATATATATATATATATATATATATATATATATATATATATATATATATTAAACAATCATATTTAAAAAAAATTAATTAGTGTATTGAAAAAGGATAGAGTATTTATCAATCCAATTGTATTGAGTGAGACAGCATGCTATTGTTTAAATAATTCGATTTTTCATAGACGACTCAATTGTTAAAAAATATTCATCAGTTTAACATTGATAACATAGACAAAGATACAGTATATATTTTATATATGAAGAAGAGTGAGTGAGAGATTGTTTATACTTTATATATATATATATTGGACAATCATATTTAAAAAAAAATTAATTAGTGTATTGAAAAAGGATAGAGTATTTATCAATCCAATTGTATTGAGTGAGACAGCATGCTATTGTTTAAATAATTCGATTTTTCATAGACGACTCAATTGCAAAAAATAATTCATCAGTTTAAACATTGATAACATAGACAAAGATACAGTATATATTTCATATATGATGAAGAGTGAGTAGGAGATTGTTTATATTTTATATATATATATATATATATATATATATGGGACAATCATATTTAAAAAAAAATAAATTAGTGTATTGAAAAAGATAGAGTATTTATCAATCCAGTTATATTGAATGAGACAACATGCTATTGTTTAAATAATTCGATTTTTCATAGACGACTCAGTTGTTAAAAAATATTCATCAGTTTAACATTGATGACATAGACAAAGATACAGTATATATTTTATATATGAAGAAGAGTGAGTGGGAGATTGTTTATATTTTATATATATATATATATATATATATATATATATATATATATATATATTGGACAATCATATTTAAAAAAATTTAAATTAGTGTATTGAAAAAAGATAGAGTATTTATCAATCCAATTGTATTGAGTGAGACAGCACGCTATTGTTTAACCCTTTAACTGTTTATGTCGAGTATACTCGTCAGAGCGAAACGAAACTTTTTCGCATAATGTCGAGTATACTCGTCGTGAAGATAAAAAAAATCGCATTCGTATTATTATTAAACGAATCAACTGTAATTTTTTTCCCTGAAAAACGGCAAATAAAGATCTTTTAAAAAATGTACATTTTCGAATATTCGTTAGTCTGGCAACCTTATTTAGTTTAATACACAATTGTGTTAAGCTGAAATAACAAATTCTGGGGAAGGACCGTTACAAAACTTTAAATCTTTAATTAAATCTTAATTTAAATTAATTTATTTTAAATCTTTAGTTTTGTAACTTAGATTTCTTGAAATTCAGTTGGTCTTTTATTGCTTCTGTTTTCATTCCTATAATGCCTTAATTTTATCTTTATGTGTATTTTTTTTATCAATGAAATAAATTTTGTTTGTTAACAACGAATAAAAATATAGATTTTCTAAAAAACCAACACGCAATTTTTGATTTTTAATCATAATTGCCTACTTTTATAGGCAGAAACATTTTACACTGTTTATGTCGAGTATACTCGTCTTCGCTGGAAAATAATTAAGCAGGCAGAAAAAGTTTTTCGAAACAAAATTAAACAGTTAAAGGGTTAAATAATTCGATTTTTCATAGACGACTCGATTGTTAAAAAATATTCATCAGTTTAACATTGATAACAGAGACAAAGATACAGTATATATTTTATATATGAAGAAGAGTGAGTGGGAGATTGTTTATATATATATATATATATATATATATATATATAGTCTACTCTCTCATTCTTTCTTCAAATACAAAATATATTCGATCTCTTTTCGTCGCCTATTGACATTTTATAATCGTTTATCTAAGCCACCTATGGAAAGACTATACGAAAGTTGTTATCTCGATCTCATTCTATATTTACTGATTTTCTATAATGTGTCTCTTTTTATAAATCGATTTGATTTGTTGTATATTGTGTATGTATTTATGTGTGCATGTTTATATATATATATATATATATATATATATATATATATATATATATATATATATATATATATATATATATATATATATATATATATATGAGTAATATTGCTTATTAGAAATAAATTGGATGTACTTTCGTACCCAGATTATTTACATATAGTAATCATCAATCCCTATAAATATTTATCGAAAAAAAAAATTCAATTTAATTATATTTTGGAATTTATAGTATTTAAAAATAAACATTATTTATATTTCGAATCATCGTCATTGTTCGTTCCACTGATCGATATGCCGATCTCTTTGTCTCGCTCGCACTCGAACAGTTCCTAGAAACATGAGTTTGCAAAAAACCGATTGTTGATAATAAAAAAAAAAAACGATTATTGAT
Source organism: Neoneuromus ignobilis (assembly GCA_029203775.1). Taxonomy (NCBI): domain Eukaryota; kingdom Metazoa; phylum Arthropoda; class Insecta; order Megaloptera; family Corydalidae; genus Neoneuromus; species Neoneuromus ignobilis. The sequence goes on from CP092098.1 coordinate 1,650,807, forward strand.
AATAAAAAAAAAAACGATTATTGATAATAAAAAAAAACCCGTGACACACCAACTATTAAAACGTTTTTATGACGAATCTCTATTGACATTCGTGCCGAATTATCGCCGCCGTCCTAACCTGATTTCGGCGTGACGTCACCGCGCCCCAACAAAGTCTGTTTGGGTCAAGGCCGTCGATTCGCACGTTCAATGCAAACGAGCGTTCGAACGACTAATGGCTCTTTTCGGGTTGCCGCGTGGGCGGAGAGCGGATTCCAGCCGCGATTATTAGAAAGTCGGTCGGATTTTGACAACCGCGTCCGTGACCGCCATTTGCGAAAACCGTCCGGCCATTTGCCGTGCGATCGACGATACGGTTTTGTTTCTCTTGAACAGCGTTTCGAACGATCGGTGGAGAAAAAAAATGTCGTTATTTTACACTTTATCTCGGTTTTGTCGACCGCGAGAATGCTTTATCGGCGTTTATCTGCCGAAAGGCGTCGAGATCTCGAGCCAGTCTGTGTGTGTTGTCTCCGCACGCGCTGTCATCACACACACACACGCACACACACGTAATATGAAAATTTCAATCAGTCGAATTAAGTAATAATCTGTTTAGAATGACGGAGCAGTTGCATATTGTAAATCACAACAGGTCGTGTTTGTTCGTATCGAATTCGTTTTCCACGCACTCGGTTCAGATAATCCGACTCGTTATCAAACGCCTGATGACTTAGAAACATGTGTCCGGCAAGATACGTCGAACGTCTCCACCACATGCGCTGCTATCACGTGTGCAGTGAGTAAGTTCGTCGATAATCACCCATCAAACAGTCGCTAGACTCTATCCGATACCCACTCTCCAGATCGGTTCTCATCATTCGACCGATATGATATCATTTCTTCTCGTTTACAGGTCAAGTACCGGCACGGGTCGTCCTGTACTTCCTGTCATGGTCCGGCTTCCTCGTCTCGTTCATGATGCGGACCGATATCAACCTGGCGATTGTCGCGATGGTCAAACTGTCCACTCCGAATATCATCGAGAACAACACGGAGCTATACTGCTATGATCCGGATAAGACGGCTGCGAATGGTGATTCGATTCAAACCGACCCGAACGAAACAGTCTCAGCACCGGTGAGTTCCTCGATTCTAAATTAGTCGATCGATTAACGGTTGATCAATAACCGTTTTATAGAGTGTCGAGGAGGGCGAATACGACTGGTCGTCGGGTGTCCAGTCGGCGGTCCTCGGTTCGTTCTACTGGTCGTACATCGTCTCGCAAGTAGTCGGTGGACTGGCGACGCAAGCGCTCGGAACTAAAAGAGTATTCGGGTTCGCTCAACTCGCGACCGCTCTATGCAGCCTGATGATTCCTTCAGCGGCCGCAACGCATTACGCGTGTGTCATAGCGTTGAGGTGCATCCAAGGATTCGCGTCGGGGTTGACTTGGCCGGCCATGTACGCCGTCGTCGGACACTGGATCCCTACGTCGGAACGTAGCCGCTTCATGTCGTCGTTCCAAGGGTTCAGTATCGGTATCGGCGTCACGTACCCGCTGTGCGGGTTCTTGATCGCTCGTTTCGGATGGCGAGCCGTGTTCTACACGACCGGGAGTATAGGAGTCGCGTGGTGTATGCTCTGGTACTTACTGGCGTTCGATAGTCCGGAGTCGCATCCGAGGATATCGTCGCAGGAACGGCAGTACATCGCCGACAACACGGTACATACTCTGGCCGCTAGCAAGGTGAGGTTTCTCGTATAGAAAGATTCTTAGAACGAAACTCGACCGGTTAATATGTCCGTAGGCTCAACGCGTGCCTTGGAAATCGATTTTCACGTCCATGCCTGCATGGGCGATCGGCATTACGACATTCGGAAGGATCTGGGTCCACTATACGTTCATAATCCCGGGACCTATGTACATGAAAACTGTCCTCGGATTCAGCATACAGAAGGTAAGACTACCGGATCGAATTCCTTTCGGAATAAACCTGAACGTCGGTCGTTTTTTTGCAGAACGGTCTCTTGTCGGGTGCTCCGTTCATATGCAGTTATCTGTCTAGCGTATTGTTCTGTTACGTCGCCGATAAACTGGTGACGAAATCGATCCTGAGTTTGACGAACGTACGTAAGATCTTCACGGCTCTCGCACAAGTCGTACCCGGAGCTCTGTGCGTGGTCATCGGATATCTCGGGTGCGACGTCGTGGTCGTACTGATCGTCTGGTTCATCGCGGTCACGTTGATAACCGCCGCGTACGCCGGAGCTATGGCGAACGTCGTGGACCTCGCTCCGAATTTCGCCGGACCGGTCCTGGCGTTCGCGCAGACCGTCCACATGACCGCGAGCTTCCTCTCGCCGATAGCGGCGGGATATCTGACACGAGACGGGGTAAGTGACGACTCGACGGTTTGAATTTCCTCGTATATCGATCGGTCGTTTTTCCTCTCGAAGCATAACCTCATCGCCTGGCAAAACGTGTTCGCGACGACGGCCGTCGTAGCGATCGGAACGTACTTCGTGTACCAGTTTTTCGGTACGGCCGACGTGCAGCCGTGGAACGATCCCGAATACGACAAGAACCGGTCGCCGCGGAGTACAGGACGGGTAGACGAAGAGAACGGCGCCGAAACCGATCGAATGATGGCGATATCGGGCGGTATCGTCTCGAACGAGAAGCACGACGGTACGGTCTAGCCGTGAAACTGTGATAACGCCGTAGTGTGATCGTCCGACGAGACGTGATACAGAAATATTTTTTTAAACGATACCTGTCTATGTTTAAGTAAATCGATGTAGATGAGAGTATAACGTGTCCTTTTATTATCGTAGGTTAGATTGTTGTGATCTAAAACGTTCGTTTACGGTCGTGTCGGCCTTTAAACGTTTCAGTTATCCGATTAGATCGTTTTGACAGTTCGAAACTAACCTCACTTTAGATATCGATTATCTTTCGATGTTTAAAAGCCGACACGACGAATAAATAACAGTTTATCGGTCAGCTCTCTCGGACTTTTTAGAAACACGTACGTTTCCGGACGTAACCGTACTTTTTCTCAATCATTCTTATATACAGACGACCATTCCTATTAAAGATTAATCTTGAAACAAGAACGTAGTTTAAAAGTTTTTATTTATTTTTCTAGAAGATTTAAAACTAACATTAAGCACGGTACTTAGCGGCGTCCGCGTAAATCCGTAACGTACGTTACATGTATTATCGTCAGAACGAAAGATGTTTTAATTTAAATATCGACGGTGCAAAAAAAAGTAGCCGCCGTCGGTCAGATGACGCTTAACTTTCTACGCCGCTAGGTACCGTTCCAGGCGACGCATAGTGAATGTTAAAACAGTATATTAGTACTTAGTTATATTGTCGCTGGTTTACGTAGAGGTTTGTGTGCGTGCGCATGGGTTTTTTTAGAGTAAATCATTTTACTACTTATTAACGGTATTACTTATTTCAAATATTATATAATTCTTGTTAACGGTGCTTTTCGACGTTACGTTACGAGAATCTCTTAACGTGACGCGTGTATATGTACGTACGGTGTCAATTATAAGTCGTTCGTTTGACGAGTGAACGGATTTGTATCGAACGATGGGACGGACATGACGCGAGTAGTGTATCGGATAAGTTTTATTCCATATTAAAGCACTTATAATCGATACGTGTAATAAGCATACTAAGTGATATTAAATAGTTCAATTCAAATGTTCAGTTCAAATTTTTGTATTAAATGATATAATAAATTCACTATGCAAATATTCTGTGTGAAATCAATTACCATTAAACTTGTTACAAATGAATTAAATCAATATAAGCAGATTTATTGAACTTGGGTCGTTTAATTGTCTCCGGATTTGGTTTTTGGCATAACCTCAATCTGTCATTCGATTACATTAATTGAAAGTTATATAATTGCCAATTTATATAACATTGAACAATTTGACATTAACTTTATTGTTTAGTAACTCATGGCCAATAAAAATACAATAAACATTCAAAATGTACAATAATTTTGACAAACATATATAATCGTCTACTTACATTAGTCCGTTACCGGATGAAAATCTCACTGAACGTTGCTGACTCTTCTTAAATATTTTCCCTATTAATTTCCAATCTTAAAATACCTTTAAACTTTTGTTCCGCAACAATGTTTGTTCAAATACCGTAGCTAACGATTTTATTTTACGATTATCGTTGAACAACCGAGTAAAACACCCATAAATCGATTTAAAACACTTACAAAATTCAATACAGGCTATTCGTTACAATAACTTTTCTATACACAAACAACAACGGACATAAACGATACCAGGACGGGTATTGAAGCGAGGTTATGTGTCACAACGTACGATAGATTTTATATTTTATTGACAATCTGGCTGTACATGTAAACCTTATAAATAAAAAAGAATTGCATAAAATCCGTACCTTAACGGTTGGATTTAGCGACACGTTCCAGTTCATCTTTTTTCTTGATCGCGTACGAATTCGAAGACCCCTGTAAAAACGAGACTCAAGTATCGAGTATTTCATTTTATTTGAAGTACGTACTGTAGCGTCCGTACAACTGACGAGCGTTATAAACAACGCCCGCGCGTGTACTAGAGGCGTTTGATTTCGTCCTTTTGCGAAACTGAGCGATACATAAAACCGTACAGTCAGGATTAGAAAGGACGTGAGAGTATAAATCGTATCAGGCGTACCTTAGCGGCGTTGATGAGTTCGTCCGCGACGCATTCGGCGATCGTTTTAATGTTTCTGAAAGCGGCTTCGCGAGCGCCGGTACAGAGAAGCCATATAGCTTGGTTGACACGTCTCAGCGGGGATACGTCGACGGCTTGTCTCCGGACGGTACCGGCACGTCCGATACGCGTCGAATCCTCGCGCGGTCCCGAGTTGATGATCGCCGACACTAAGATCTACGGCAGAACGTTACGTACAATCGACCGTCGGACCGAATCGACCGAAATAGATACGGACCTGTAGAGGATTTTCGCCCGTGAGCAGGTGGATGATTTCGAACGCGTGCTTGACGATACGGACGGCCATCAGCTTCTTTCCGTTGTTACGCCCGTGCATCATCAACGAGTTCGTCAGCCGTTCGACGATCGGACACTGTGCTTTGCGGAACCGTTTCGCGGCGTATCTACCGGCCGAATGCGGCAAGTATTTCGCGTTCTTCTCTTTAACGGCGATGTAATCCTATTTCGAAACGATAAAACCGGTTAAAAACACGACTCGGCCATAGAATTCAAGTATGTATTCAAAACGACGTTCAGATTACGAAACGATCGCCAAGGATATTCCGAAGAGGTGTCAGAAAAATATATTCATCTCATCACGACGACGGAAAACAAAACCCTTCCGATCAGATATAAACGTACTCACTTGTAGGGACATGTCGGAAACTTGCACGTCGTCGCAGCTCCATTTTCCGAATAGTTTGATTTCGGGTAATTCGGCCGGCTGAGCGACCGGCACGGTGTCTATGTTCGTCGTCACGACGTCATTGTAGTTCTCGTATTCCATTTCTGCCATTTTGACTAGAAAAGAGATCGGTTTATATCAACCGTTACGGGAAGTAAAAGGAACGACCGTTGGAGTTTAATATCGGTCAGTTATGCAAATCAACAAGGATTAATTCTGCCAAGAGGTGTCAGAATATTAATTGCTAATTCATCACAAGAGTTTTAGTTTGTTAAGCAGGTCGTGCGGTAGTTATTTAACTAAACATTAGGTCAAAAAAAGGTTGGTTAGGAGACACGATTTTCAAGAACGAGTAAACAAAATGCGTACAAACTCACTGTAGTGTGTAAATCGGATGCAATATTCGAAAATACAACGCGCTAGCAGTTAATTAATATCGATCGTTTGGGAAAATCAACGCCAAACGTGAAAGCATGTGCCACATGAGGTCGAGAAGACGTCACGTTGTTTATGAATGAAATGTTCGAATAGGAATGTTACCAGGCAATCGAACGATGCACACGACGCATGCATTTTGATAATTCTTTCGAATGGCACAATCGAACGAGCACTTTTCTAAAGACTCACCTAAATTCTAGCGCACGGCCGTGCGACATTCACTGGTGTAGCGCTGACCGGAAAAGAACAAAAATGGCAGACATGTGTTGGGGATACGTTCGTTCGATGGCTGCGTTCGGTCACGACACAATTTAACAAATCAAATATGGATGACTTAGGGACATAAAAAATGAGATTTTAAATAAAAAATCACACCTATTTGATTTAAATTAGATTAAACATTCCTGATTAAATTAAATATAAAGCACACGTCGAGTTTTACAGGCATATTAAAAAAAAAAAAACATGAAACCATTGTCATTTGAAACCACTTAACCTCAATGTTTTATTTCTAATAAATTCTTTTTTCTATCGACGACGCTCGACTTTAACGTTTGATCCGAATATAAAAACAATAATCATAAAGTCACTTACTTCGTTTAAAGGACACTGTACTCCACTCGCTAAACAAGCCGGTTAATCGGTTCAGAATCCGTACGAAGCATTTCGATCAGGATAAGAAAAGAGGAAAATCAAATAACTTCGTGACACATCGTAAATATTTTATTATAAAGTAACTTCATAAATCCTAATATAAGCACGTCGTGCAATAATAATTAACCAATGGAAAGTTTTCAGTAATTAACCCGATAACGTACACGTTACGAGTATTCGTTTCGTTTTCACGTACGATTTCCGCCGATTGAAATTTCACCAATCGTCGGTCGGAATCGATCACACACGGACTGAACTCGTCAAACCGTACACTTCACGTAAATCCGATATACAGTTCGGAACTTGAATTTTCATATTTACGATACGTTCGGAACGAGTTTCACGTATCGTTCCGATTCTGATCGCTCTGCCGAATCGAGTTCAAACGGACACTACTACCTTTACCGACGGACAAAGACCCGAGCCGATCTTTATCGGAATAAAGATAGCAGCCGGTACCGCTAGACGTAGTGATGGAGTATGTTACTACCCCAACCGCACGAGATCAAGTGAGACGGGTTCTTCCAGGCGAGACCGGTGACCGTATCGGAATGACTGTCGTCGTCGTATATGATGTTCATGTCGTCCATGCCGCAGTCGATTATCTTGACGCTACGGTGCGCGGAAGCGGCGAGCAACATCCCGTCGTTGAACACGATTTTCGAGACGCTGTCGTCGAAATTCTTCGACTTCGCCGTGAACTCTTTGGGTTCACGCGGATCGACCAGATATATGTCGCCGTCTTCCGACGCGACCGCGACGAGGTTATCGCGTGCCGGATGCCATGCGATCTGCGTCAATCCGCAGAAACCGTGCTTGTACAGACCTGGAAAACACGGACGTTAACCGGGATCGTTCGGTACGTACGGTCCGGTCGTGAGACTTACACGAAGCCGGTTTATCTTGTCGGCAGTCCCACAAGTACGCCTCGCCTTCCGCAGACGTCGACACGAACACGTCCTTCTCGGTCCGATGCGCGCTCAGGCACGTGATCGCGTCCTTGTGCGCGTAACTGGAAAAAAAACGATCGAGACGTATAGACCGTCGTGACGTATAGATATCGATCCGCTTACGAGTAACTGTGGATCGAATCGAAAATGCTGTCGTGGTCTTTCCGAGTGTTCTCCATATCCCAGACCTTGATGCATCCGCCGACGTCGCCCGTGAAGAAGTACCGGTCGCCGGGCGTGATCGATAACGAAACTATGCCGTAGTCGTGCTCCTCGGAAACTTTCTCGACGGCGAGCTCGTTCCCGTCGTATTCGCTCTCGACGAGCGAGAACAGCGATATCGTACCGGAATCCTCGACGATCAGCATCTTCGTGCGGTCTTTCAGGAACTTACCGTTCGGCACGCCGCTCGAGAACAGTCTCTTGGCGACGATGTTCTCGTGCTTGGCGGCGGATTCCGTGTCGCGGAAATAGAACACCGAGCCGTCCCATATGCGGGACGTCAGGCTCGACGAGCCGATCAGCACGTGGCCGTCTGAAAAGAGGAAAAAATAAACGGGGCCGTGCGAAAACCGCGCCGGATGAAAAGTGAGGTTACTACCTTCACTGATGTCGATGAAATCTAAAAACGGATACAATTCAGGAATGTTCGGCGGCGTCTCGAGGTTCCTGTAAGCTTCGATATGCCTGTTCGGTTCATTTAATATGATTCGATCCATTTTATCGTTTTTAAATCGCATCGGAATCGAGTTGAGACTCGACCTGTTGACAGCGATTATTTTACGATAACGTGATTTCGTACTTACCGACCTAAATAAAATCAGGTTAATTTTCATCTTTAAAAGCAAAATTGTAAATAAATTAAGCTAAACAAATCATGTAACTCTATGTATACTCACTCACTCATCATTATTAATTTAAAAAAAAATCAAAATTTAATAAAACTAGATAACCCGATACCTTGTTCTCTATTCGTACTCGAACCGGTTCATTTTGGAATCCAAAGTAAGACGAAAAACCATACTCGGATATCAGGATCGGGCATAGGAAAGAAACACAAGTCGACGGAATCTTTCAACATATTTTATTCATATATAACCTGTGCAAAACAGAGCCACTACTAAACATATACAAATTGATAATCCGATTCCCCTATATATATAGATATATATATATATTTATGTATATATATATTTATTAAAAAAAAAAGTTAGACAAATACGATCCACATCGCTACATCTTATAATTATGAAATAGACTCCTTTAAAATCCGGCTAGCACACTCGTACACATGCGTCGGTCGGTACGCGTATACGTAAATCGAAAATCGTAGTACGACAGAGCCGTACTCGTTTAATATCATTTTTTGGTAAAAATTCAAACGGCACGTATACGTACACGTACGTACGTATCGAATCGGAGGGACGATTCGATCGTACGCGTACGTATATCGTACGTCGCGCTAACCGAACTAGGCGCGTATCGAATCCGAACGATCTGAAGTTACGTATGAGTTCCGTGCGAACGGAACGACAAGGGTGTGACAGACACTCGCGACTTTCCGACGCTCTATTGAATTTGTAATATATCGGGAGAGAAAAACTGGATTCGTGACATAGTTACATTGTGGTTTTTTTTTAATATTAGTTATTTTATTTATTCCGAACGCGTCCTTCCGTCCCGGGCGGAGACGGCGAGTCGCCGATAAAGGAGGGTGGCTCTGATAACGGCCGGATCGTTAACGTCGGTCTTCGGTCGGACCGTCCGGCCGACCTAACGACCTATTCCGAACTCCTTCGCGTCGTCTTCGGTTATGTCGCCGTACTGCCATATCCGGTATCGGTTCTTCTTCGCGTCCTCCTGCGCGCTCCTGTACTCCGACAACTGAAACGAGAAACGAGATAGTTCGTCTTTCGAATCGATGAATCGTAGTTAATAAAGTTTTCGGAGAGACGGCGACGCTCGCTTACCAGACCGGCGAGTCTCTTCTCGCGCCTGTTCTCGACGAGCAGGAGCCCGTCGCTGATAATCTCCTTCCCGATGTCCGCTTTCTCGGCGTCGGACGTGTACAGTGTGGCGGCGGGTATGGTTCCTTGCTTGTACTCGATGTTGAGCAGAAGCTGTTGGTAGAGCACGTCGTCGCGGAACGACTTGATCGCCTCCGCGTGGTACTCTTGATCGGGCGGGAACGTCACGCACGCGAGCGTGTACTCGGACGCGTACGGCTTATCGGCTGTGAACGCGGTCGGCAGCGAAGCGCACCGCGTCGAGTTCAGCACCTCCCTGTTCCCGTAATCGACGTACAGGACCGTCACGTCTGCGCCCTGGATCCGCTCGACCTTCGCCCGGTACCACTGCTCGTCCTCGGCGAACTTCGCCGCGCAGATGTCGTTCCGTTTAGGCGCGTAAGCGCCGGGGAGAGGCGGGTTCGTCTGGAATTCCTGTCGCAGTTTCGCCATCAGCGACTCGAGCTTCACGCCCTGGTCGTAGCTCTGCGCGTAGAAGTGGCCCTCGGACGTCACTTCCGTCACGATCACCTTCTCGTAGTTCACTTTACGTTCGGTGATCTTCTCCTCCTCGATCCTCTGCACCTCCTCGATGTCCTCCTGGACGAAATCCTTCCATCGTTTCAGCTTCTGCTGTTTCGCCGCGTCTTCGGCGGCCTTCAACTGCCGGAAGTAGTCGCTGCGTTCCGCCGTAGGATGGACCGACGCGAAACCTTCCTCTACCTACGAACGACGGTTTACAGAACGTGTTCGGATCGTGCTTAGACAACAATAACTTACGAGAGAGACAGACAGATTGACGTTTTCGACCCACAGCCATCCGATGTAGTTTCCGGCTTTGTCCATCGACTCGACTTGGATCTCGACTTCGCGTTGCAGACAACGGTCTTTCGTATAGACGAGCGCTTCTTCGCCGTACGGTTCTCCTTCGGTAGCAGGCGCGCCGTTGAGACCGGGACGTGCTCCCCGCGGACAATTTACGCCGCCTATAAACGAAAACTTTAGAAACCGGAAAAACCCGGAATCGGATTTCGAGCGGACTTGTATCTCACGTTTACCCGATATCGACACGGAGACGCCGATATCGAGATCGTCGTGAGAAAATTCAATATCCCACGTATGTGAACGTGTCCGAGATACGAGAAAACTCTCGGACACTACCTGTACGTGGGACCGGTCGAAAGAAATAAAAAAAAATACGAGAACGTACCGAGTAAGAAAGTGACGAGGCAGGTTTCCTTCGGGATATAAAGCCGGAGCCTGGATCCGCTCGCTACGAACTCGACGATCGCTTCGGTTCGCCTCGCACGTTGCAGGAAAGGCAGGAACTGTTTCGCTTTCGCCAGGTCCTACGGATCAACGATCGGTTTAACCGGTAAGTTAAATCCAGCCGACGACGCGGCACTTACGCCTGATATGTCGGCGACTCGATGAGTAGGGATGTCTTTTTTCGCGTGGACGCCCCGTAACGATTTCGCCGCTTTGTTTTCGGCAGCGGTCAGGTCGTCGTAGTGTGAACTACGTTGGTCGTCGTCCTGCCTGTACCGGATCACCGTCGCGAGACCTTTACTGACCAGAGCTTCCGCGACATTCCTAAAAGACAATCACGGTCGATCAATACAAGTTGGAAAACGTATGTCTCTGTTCCCCGGAACCGAGCAGACTCCCGTACGTATCAAAAACGAGTACGGAAGTGATATTTCTCGATTCCGGAGGTACCGTTATTTAGCACGTTTATGACTCAAGCGTTCTCTAAGTAAATCAAGAACGGATCTAAGGAACGTGCGGATATGACTATCGAAAAAAAAGGAAACTCACACTCCGCCGATCGTGACCGTACAGCACATCTTCTCCGGGAAGTTATCCTTGGCCGCCTGGATATAATCGACGACGACGTTCACTTTCTTCCCGATCAGCTTCTTGCGTAGGAATTCTCTCGCTTCGAACATCCACGGGATGTCGTACAACAGTCGGAAGTTCTTCGCCCTCGCAGGCATTTTGCCTTCCTCGTCGGCGACTCTACGGAACGGTACGAGTGAGCACGCCGTATAATATAAACAAATTGTATAACGGCTTACCGGCCGGGTTCTTTCGGAGGTCGGATGCTCGCCAAGAAAACTTTCTTCACTTGTCCGGTCGGTAGCCGGACGAACAGCGCGTCGCCGTTCACGACCTCGACGACGGTCCCTTGGAACTCGCGTTCTTTCCCGGAGATCTGCGGCGCCGTCGACTGATAATCCTTCCACAGCCTCAGCCGTTTCTCTTTGGCGGACTTCTCGGCCGCACGTAGTTTGTCGACACCGGATTTCATAAACGCGATACTCCAATCGACGCAGCGGGCGAATCCTTCTTTCAACAGAGCTTCCGCGATGTTCCCACGGGGGTGCAAGATCGTCCCGACCAAGTTACTGTTGTTGACGCTCTCGAGAACGATCTCGACGTCGCGCTGGAGTAACCGGAGTTCTACGAAATAACGGGCTTCTTGCGCGTAGGGGACGATGGCGGTCGGATCCGGCTTTCCCTCGTTGTCCAGTTTGAACCCGGGGCACTGTAAATAAAAAAAACGTGACTGTCTGACCGAGCACGGTTCGAGAACAAATGTACGTGACGTGAAATAGCACCGTACCGTGCGACGTACGGTGCTGTGGAGTTCACGAGTCTTAATTTAGCATCACCGGTTTGTCACGTAAGCTTATCGGAACGCCTACGTGAGGTTTTCAAGGATGCGGATACGAAACGTAAAGCTTTACTCGCTTACCCGTATTCCGGAAATCATCAACGTCACGTGATAGAACTCGGGCAGGAGGAAAGCGCGGACCGTAGAACCGTCACGGACGTGTTCTATGATAGCTTTGATCGGCTTGCCGCCGGACTTGTCGACGAAGTTCCTCGGGTTATCGATCGACCATTTGATATCTCGGACCGATTCCTACGGAACGATCTGTCGGTTATTAACACGGACGTGTACGGCCGTCGCTGAAACTTACACTCGACGGAGTAGACGACCACTTTCCTTTCCCGGCGGCTTTCGCAGCGTCTTCCAATTCACACAGGTGTGTCAACTCGGGAGTAGATCTGATACCCTCGCGTCGGACGCTGACCAACCCGGCCGAGATCAACGATTCGGTCATGTTCTCACCGGTCGTCGGATCTGAAACCGATTCATTAATATCCGGATCGTACGAACTGATTAATCGGATTGTCTCGCGAGTACACTGAACGAAAACGGTATAGACAGTACCGGACGTTCAAATCTCATCGCGAAATCACTCTACCGACTCGTCCGGCGTCTCGAAGCCACCGAACGACGTTCGAGACAGTCCGGATGTCGGATACGAGTACGTCGAGTGAATTACCTTTCCCGCGAATGATCACGCCATAATCACGGTTAGCGTTCGGCGGTTTCTCGGCAGTAAACCATACTTCTTCGCCGATCAATCTCTCGCGTAGGAACTCCCGCGCCTTCCACGCGTAAGGTTCGTCCTTAGTCTCCTCGGCACTGAAAACACGAACAACGGAATGAACAGACGGTTTTAAACAGATTTGAATCGACTGTTTTCGAATCGTTTTATGAAAATCAGAGAGACCCGAGTTTCAGCTAGAGAACGATTCGAATTTCGATGTACGTCCCATTTGACAACCGGACATAAACGACATATGCCAGGACAACACTAGGGACGAGACGTAAACGCAACGAAAGATACTCACTTGCTAGTCGCGCGTCTCGCGAGCTTCGGAGCGATTATGCTCGAAAAGTTCAACTGTTTCTCGGGAGGCGGGGCGCCTTTTGAACCTCGGATGATCACAGAATCCCCGGAGAGGATCTGGAAACGAAATCACAATTTCTATTGAAATCGACAATCGAATATCGTTCATAAAACTATTTGATATTGGAATTAAATGAAAAATACACTGATTTCAAATCGGAATCGATTAGATTTTAAAGATGAGACAAGAGTTTGAAGTTTGTTATTCGAACATAACCTCAAATATGAAAGATCAATAAAATAGCTGTTATGTAAAATATCTTTTTTAGGGTTATATTTATATCGAACTTTTACGGATAGATAGTTGAAAAAGTAATTTATCAAACATACATTTTTTCCGATATCGAATCGAGATTTTTTCCAGATCGAATCCGATTTCAAGAAACTCGTACGACTGTCAAAAATCCAATGAAATTACATCGGAAAATAACCTGATTTTCAAAAAAGTTCTAATCGGTTTTATCGATCGATACAATTAACCGTTTCGACTTAAATTAAAATCCTCGTCGATCGATGTCTTTTCATATGGAATTTTATAACGGAAGTAATCGCTGAAACGAGATCGATCGTCTAATGAAAACATATAGTTTTCGATCGTCGTAAAATATCGCCCGGTCGATCGATTCCGGAAAAATTTCACCGATGAAAATAACAACTGACGGATAGAAAGTCCGTATCAAAAATGTTTTTAAGCGATTTAACGATGAATCTTACAACAGAACCTAACCATATTGTTTGAAAATCAATTAGGTCATTGACTTCATACAACAACAAAGTGTTGTAAAACCGTTTAAATCGTTATAAATCGACGATTCGACCTCGTTTCAAAGATTTCGGGTGATACTCGACCCGATCGATACCGTTATGAATCGAAATAGCCACGAGCTTGCCTCCCGACAAAGAGCACGCCGTGTATGCGCGAGAAAGCTCGACCGCATGGCCGGCCGAACCCGTGTTAAATATCCCACGAGCGGCGCCCGTCGCGGCGATTTCGTTCGAAAATCGTACGGATCGATCGCCGGACGGCCGCGTCCCGATGCCAACGAGGCACGGTTCGACGCCGTGGAGACGCGCGGCCCGCACGGTCTTCACGCGAGAATGAAGCGTGCGGGGCGAGACGCGTCCGCGTCGGTGCCGCCGTCGTCGACGTCGGCACGCGCCCGTCGACGACGGCCCATCGACGCCCAACTCACCTGCTTAACAATGCCCCGTTTGTACTGTGGTTGCGCTGTGCTCATTTTTAGAGACCCATGCAGACACGAAAGGATATGGGCAGCCAACTTGATATTAACGTCACGTGATATGCCAGCAGTGTATTTGTAGTGTTTCTTCCGTCGTGAGCTTCGACCGGGGACACTCAAAATGTCGCCGGACGCGATTCTGGATATCCTCCTATATACGAATTTGGAAATATTTAACCGTTATGTACACATGTACCGATTTTCGTCTTTTGAAACCAGTAAATTTCTATAAAAAGGATCGTTCTGTCCAGTCAGATCATCATTATTTGTGAAATTTCGAGAAGATTCAAGTATTTATATTTTAAATTCAAATGGCATTTAAATGATATATTCCTCTGATTACTACCAGGATATACATGTACCGAATTTCGCCTTTAAACCCAATAAATTTCCATGGGAATGAATGAATGCTTATGTCACTGGAATGGATTTTTCTCGATTAATAAAGATCTGTATAGTTTGAAACGTTCCAATTTGATTTTTAACATGAAATTTAAAAATCGAAATAAACAATCTGCTGTAAAGGCGCGTTCTCACGATTCAAGTTTAGTTGACCGACTTTGGTTGATCAACAAAAGTTGAATGAAATCTATAGTGAGAACCTTTGATTTGTGGCGGTCACACAAAACCACCGCCAGCGTTTCCCGTCATAAACACTTAGACGGACAAGCAAAGCCAGATGTGGCCAGCCGATTCTCGGAATCGCACCGAGGGATCGAACGGCCGAGCAACATCTGGCCCTGCAACCCCGGAAGACCCCATACCGGTCAGGAATGTGAAAGCGACAAACTGACCGGTATAAAAGACTGCAAAGACTGTCCATCTCCAATTAAGTGGGTTTTGAAAGTTTCCCCACGAAACAAAGACAATAACCATTAAAAAACTACCGATATTGTACTGAAAATCATTTTGTATAGCGTAATATGTAGATAATAAGCTAGTTTTAATCATATCATTGTATCAAAAATTTTGTACAACACAACTTATATCAATAAATGTATCTTGTATCTTGTATCCATCTCCAGGCAGTATCTTCGTCAACCGACAAGATGCTGGTCTCGCCAACATCTCACTAGCCAGTGTCTTAGTTGCCTCGACAAGACACTGGTCTCACAACAATCATCATGTACAATAGACAAACTCTGTAAACCATAACTGTACAACCACGTTAATCACCGAAATAAATAAATCATACATATCGATCGTGTAATCATTTACAAGTGGAGATGTCCACCGTCATCTCCACAGATTCAATAGAGTTGATCAACTTTTTAGTTGACCGAGAAAAGATTGACCGAGTCAAACTTTATCGTTCAAGTATGAGTCATCCCCACCATTTGCTTTCAAGTTGAAACTGGTCTGAACGCTTTTTTTTGTGTTTTGCTTTTTTATCACATAAATATAAAAGTTATATTTACAAAACGAGTCTCGAGTGGACCGAAAGTATTATGTTAAAATTTTTAAAATTTTATCATAAGCACGATTGCCTATGGAATTATAGGTTAGACAATTACAAAAATAAAGACGCGAGAGAGAATGCTTTAAAATGGAAATTACTGGCCTTACAGTAACCGACTTAAAAAAGAAAATTAAAACTATTAGAACAATGTATAAAAAGGAACATTCCTTAGTTACTAAATCAAGGAAAAGTGGGATGGGGATTATTCCTTAAGCAAGGTTTCTGATGCTCCCGATCGATTTCTTCTTCAAATTCATTGCCTCATCCAAAAACGACTTTTCTCATATCAAGTAAAATTGTTCTTAGTTCTTCTTGTAATAAAACTGTTATTACCCGTACAACTGCTTTGAACGCCATTTTGAAACTGAAAATATCGATCAGTTTCTATTGAAATGTGTGAACAAAAACTGATTCAATTTTTGTCGATCAACTAAAATCGGTCAACTAAACTTGAATCGTGAGAACGCGCCTTAACTCACAAACTATTTGATATATCGAACTGAAGTTATGAACGAATGTCATAGAACGTCGTGCCAACACGAGAAAAAACTGGGTTTTGACGTACGAGTTTCAAATGAAAATCATCTTATTTTTTTGAACAGGGTTCAAAAAAATAAGAAAAATTTTTGAAATTCTTATTTTTTTGTTCAGAGTGTCCTTATTTCCAAACCTACCTCTCTCCACAAACCCCATAATATACTCAAATCTACCAGCCAATACAAAACTCACATCGTACCCAAACTACCATAAACATCTCCACGGCGATGCAACTTGTGGTATTCTTCAAAATTGTCTGGAAGACCACTCATCTGGTACAAATTATACAACTGTAACCCATTAAGTAATTACAATACAGTGAGTTATCAGTGATCCACGCGTTTAATGATGAACAATGGTTTAAAGACTTCAATAATCCCTCAGTGACAAAACTGTCGCGTTAAACAATGTTTTTAATACTAGATTGCCCGAGGAAGTCATTTTGACTGCTTTTTAAAAGATTTCCACTTTCATTTACATAAAATGTACAAATAATAATGCATAAATTATTTTTTTTCCAAGTGAAGTAATTTTTTTTTATTGTTAATATTTACTAATAACTTGTTATATAACTGTAAATAATATAAAAAATATTAAGAATTAATTTTAAACAAATTTCTTTACACATTAGTCATTTTGACTGCTTTTGGGCAATATAGATATATACTAAGTTTCAGTCTTTCTAGTGTTAAATAGATTAAGTTAGAAAATAAGCTATTTAACTGAGTCAGTATAATTAATTAAGATAGTTAAGTTAGTGTAAGTTAAATAGTTAGAAAATTCATATTAAAACAGGGTTTTTTAAATTCTTCCTGTATTGTTACAAAATCTCACTAACACTCAAACATAAGCACATTTTCATAAGATAAGCAGCTTAATTAATCCTGGAAAATCTTGTAAATTTCATGTAATTATTAGACAAAATAATTTTTTCTGATTCTGAGTTCAGTAATCGTTTTTTTCCATATCAATAGAAGTCGATCAAATGTTCAGTTTATTAAAAATACTCAATCGAATTGAAAATTAAATCGGTAATCATATATATTTGATTTTAATAATAATTTCGATTTGAAAAATGACAAAATGTCTGCGATTGAAAATATTAATTAACGTGGAATTGAATCGACAATTATATATATATTCGATTTTAATAAATGTCAAACATGAATTCTGTCATTTAAATCACTTATATACGAGGATCGTTTGATAAGTATGGTAAAAACTGATTATGATTTAAATATATATTCATTGTATTTATATATTTTACCTATTTTTTAATTTCTATTTTAAGAATCTCATTTTGCTTCTTTATTCAAAAACAGATCCAGCTGTATTTATAACATCTAATCGAATTAAATACTCATTTCAATTACATTTAAAATGTTTGGATTTGGCATATATAAATACGAGGTCAGACAATTAAGTAATGCGACCGCCAATATGCCATTTCGCCAGAAGAAGCCATTTTGAAAATAATTTTTTTATCATTTTATTAACCAGCTAATTTCCTGGTTACAAAATTAAATTAGAACGACAATTTGTCAATTTTCATTTTTCACCAATTGAACGATTTTTCGGATAAATTAAAATGGCGAAAGTGTTTTTTTGTTTTAAATAAACAAAATGGCAATTAAATTGATCAACTAGTGCTCTGGATCTGTTGACATTTAGAAAAGAATTTATTTTTTTAATAGAAAAATGAAATTGGAATGAAAATTTGTCAATTTTTATTTTTCACTAATTGAACGATTTTTCGGATAAATTAAAATGGCGATGAGTGTTTTTGTTTTTTTAAATAAACAAAATGGCAATTAAATTGATCAACCAGTGCTCTGGATCTGTTGAAATTTAGAAAAGAATTTATTTTTTTGATAAAAAAATAAAATTAGAATGAAAATTTGTCAATTTTCATTTTTCACCAATTGAACGATTTTTCGGATAAATTAAAATGGCGAAAGTGTTTTTTTTGTTTTAAATAAACAAAATGGCAATTAAATTGATCAACTAGTGCTCTGGATCTGTTGACATTTAGAAAAGAATTTATTTTTTTAATAGAAAAATGAAATTGGAATGAAAATTTGTCAATTTTTATTTTTCACTAATTGAACGATTTTTCGGATAAATTAAAATGGCGAACTGTTTTTGTTTTTCGAATAAGCAAAATCAATTAAATTGATCAACCAGTGCTCTGGATCTGTTAAATTTAAAAAGAATTTATTTTTTATTCAGTATTAAAATTAATATGACAATTTGTCAATTTTTTTTATTTTTTTATTAAACGATTTTTCGGAAAATTAAAATGGCGAAAGTGTTTTTTGTTTTCGAAGAAACAAAATGGCAATTAAATTGATCAACTAGTGCTCTGGATCTGTTGACATTTAGAAAAGAATTTATTTTTTAGAAAAATGAAATTGGAATGAAAATTTGTCAATTTTTATTTTTCACTAATTGAACGATTTTTCGGATAAATTAAAATGGCGATGAGTGTTTTTGTTTTTTTAAATAAACAAAATGGCAATTAAATTGATCAACCAGTGCTCTGGATCTGTTGAAATTTAGAAAAGAATTTATTTTTTTGATAAAAAAATAAAATTAGAATGAAAATTTGTCAATTTTCATTTTTCACCAATTGAACGATTTTTCGGATAAATTAAAATGGCGAAAGTGTTTTTTTTGTTTTAATCAAACAAAATGGCAATTAAATTGATCAACTAGTGCTCTGGATCTGTTGACATTTAGAAAAGAATTTATTTTTTTAATAGAAAAATGAAATTGGAATGAAAATTTGTCAATTTTTATTTTTCACTAATTGAACGATTTTTCGGATAAATTAAAATGGCGATGAGTGTTTTTGTTTTTTTAAATAAACAAAATGGCAATTAAATTGATCAACCAGTGCTCTGGATCTGTTGAAATTTAGAAAAGAATTTATTTTTTTGATAAAAAAATAAAATTAGAATGAAAATTTGTCAATTTTCATTTTTCACCAATTGAACGATTTTTCGGATAAATTAAAATGGCGATAAGTGTTTTTTTTGTTTTAATCAAACAAAATGGCAATTAAATTGATCAACTAGTGCTCTGGATCTATTGACATTTGGTTTGTGTTGAAATTTAGAAAATAATGTATTTTTTCAAAATTAACGAAGTAACTTTTTTGATTTTCGAAGAAGCAAAAGTCCATTGAAAAGAATAAAATATCTTCAAAATAAATAAATTAAAAAGTATTCAATTTTTATTCAGTATTAAAAGAATATGCCATTTTGAAAATATTTTTTTTATCATTTTATTAACCGGCTAATTTCAAAATTAACAAAATAACTTTTTTCATTTTCGAAGAATCAAAAATCCATCGAAAATAATAAAATACCTTCAAAAGAATAAATGATTTTCAGAATAATTTTTTTCAATTTTGTTTCCTAATTTTTATACAAAAATTTAACCGATAAATTCAGATCACGTATATATTTTCTCAAGCACTAAACTAAGTAAGTGGTTAATTGTATTCTGAATTCGGTATCTCGATTGTTGATACGTGTTACTTTTTGATATACGAGGTCAGACAATTAAGTAATGCGACCGATTTTTTGTCTCGGCCTGTGGTAACACTGCGAACCTGTAACTAGCAGATCCCTACTCTCTCGATTGAGACCTTGACCACCCTCGTACGATCATTTCTTCGCCAGCTGTTTAGTGTTTTGTAACAACGCGCGAGTAGTGCATGTCACGAAAATGGAACAGAGAACATCGCTCAAGATTGTCTCGAGCAGATTGAAAGTGATCCTACTCTTCTCGATCGAGTTATTACCGATGATGAAAGTCGGTTCTTTCAATATGACCCCGAAACTAAACGACAAAGCCAACAGTGGCTGTCCCCTGGAGCACCGAGGCCAAAGAAGACGAGAACGAGCGAGTCCAAAGTGAAAACCATATTGATTTGCTTCTTCGACAGCAAAGAGGTGGTTCACAAAGAGTTCGTACCACCTGGACAAACCGTAAATCGAGTATTCTACCGCAATGTGCTCGAAAAATTACGAAAAACGGTGCTCGGAGTGCGTCCAGAGATCGCGAAGACTCGGGTTCTGCATCACGACAATGCTTCCTGTCACTGTGCGTTCGGTGTCTCTCGGTTTTCGGCGTCTAGAGGCATCGCAACGTTACCACGACCGCCCTATTCACCGGATATATCACCCTGCGACTTTTTCCTATTCCCCCGTATGAAAAAATCGTGAAAGGTCGACATTTTGACTCCGTCGAAGATATCCAAGAATCTGTGACGAGGGTACTCGGAGAGGTCACACAAAAAGTGTTCCAGAATTGTTACGAAAACTGGAAAACTCGCTGGAATAAGTGTATAGATGCGGGAGGGGACTACTTTGAACGGGATCGTAGCGATGTATCTTTTTAAATATACTCGATTTTTGAATTTTGTCGCATTACTTAATCGTCTGACCTCGTAACTTGTAGTTTATAGAATTGAAAATATGTTTGTTTTCAAATTTACATTAAGTTTTATTGAGAAATATATCCATATTGATTGTTGTACTAAGACTTTTTCGAGCGAGTGTCTATATATTTATTTATATGAATAAAAAAATCATTTTATATCCATATTGAGTACTGCTGTCCACCCGAATCAATTCCCTCTTCGCGGTATTCTCCCCGATCGCAATTCGTAACGATTTTTTCCCTCGATCCGTTAATTGTATTACAGGGTTGAACGAGGTTAATTTCCTCTAATTCCTAAATATCTCCCGTACGTTTTTCCTCGAGAAAAGTCTTCAATTTCGATAAAATTCGAACGATAACGGTGCTTAGTTGGAAGTGATGTGGCCCGATTCGTCAATACCAACCTCGACCGACCGAAAATCACTACTCGTCTCGGCTGTCAATAGAAAAAATTGATGGTATAACCTCGAAATGTCGGTTATGTTTATGATCAATATTGATGTTTTTGTATTATTTACCGTACTTTCTCAGGTTTTTCTACAATCCCACGGTATCGATTCACAGCCAAGACCGGTTTTCGTACGTCCAATCGAGATTGCAGATTTCACCGATTAGATGGTACCCAAGTATCGATACAGGTCTACGGATGTGTTTGGTTTTCGAGCTAATCTTCTGTAGACACTCGAATCGAATCATAATCGTATAACATATCCTTTACGAGATCGAGTCACATCGATCGACTCCACTCGATAGATTGTTCAGATGTATGCCGGTCGGACACACCTCACAACGACACGATACCTTGTTAAAAGTCTAATGCTTGTTTTTGATCGAAATCTGTTCATTTTTAAAGCATCGTGACTTTCAATCATTTAATCTGAATTCACACGTATCTTCGTGTTACTGTTTTAATTAGATTTCGATCGTACCATGGAAATGCTTAACGAGGATTTTAGAATGTCGAAATAAATTTATAACGGTTCGTTACTCAAAAGAATTCGTTCTCTGTTTTAAGGTTTTCGAACACTTCCGAGGATTCCGGATACGAGTGAAGTGTAAGTTCGTAGTATTTCAAGAAAATGGAGTTTCCGTAAATTTTTACAGACAAATCTATGGAATAATGTTGTGTTATTTATTATATTTATTTATGTACGTATAAGATTTTATTTCAATAAACGTTCATGTATGGATTTTGTAGTTTTAATAAAAATTATAAATCACTTTACAGACTCGGTCATCATTTTTTATTGAAATTCGTATGATTTAATTCATACTAAATTTGTACGTATGGAGAGTTTTATTAAGTTTTCTTCTCGGTATCTCTTTTTTTGAAAGTCGACGGACGATCAAGCGAATTACAGGAAGGTGAAAGCGGGATATTGACTTTTCGGACTTGAATAAAACGTCTGGATGTTTTTAAAACGATGTATTCTTTGATAACATCTTGGATAATAAAATATGTTAATGTTTGGTTAGTAGTACATTTTTTTTTGGGGTTAGTAATTCGGTTAGTCCTGTTTCTACTATAAAATAATTGACCGTTCTACTGATTTAGTAGATGAATAATAAGGGAAATATAAAGAGAACCACGAGCGATACTCGAAATCAGTCGTGACGTTTGTACGTGCCAAAGTACACGCGCGGCGTCTCATTCGGAGCGATCGGCGTGTCGAACAGCAGATTCTCCCCCTTGACGCGCAACTCTTGCGTCTTCCACTCGATCAGCTTGTCGATGCACACGTCGTCCTCCTTGGTGATCGTGTGCGGCGCGTACTTCTTCCTCAACCGGTACTCGTTCGGGCTGATCACGGCCCCCTGCTGCCCGTTCACAAACTGCCCCGGCACGGCACGTCCATCGCCGGAGCTCGTCGCGCTCGGCAACATCCCGAACGCGCGAGTATTGACGATCTTCCTCGACAGATCGAGGCCGTGCCTGGCCGGTTCGGAGACACCGGCACCGCAGCGTGCCTGTCCGGAGAACGGACCGGCACGCACGAACAGATTCCGCGGTTCGTGCACGCGGACATGGATCGGAATGAAGTTGATCGTCGTCGGTCGTGCGACCGTAGTGTTTGGATTCCGTCGACCCGACAAGTCCAGAGAACCGGGCACGCTCGACGAGAAACTCTGTCCGCTTCTCGGTTCGCTCGACAAGAAACTGAGCCCGCTTCTAGGTTCACTCAACGGACTGAACGCGACCCCGTTACCTGGAACACGAGACGGTTACGACAGTTAACTACGATATCGATGATCTCGGCGTACACGAACCTTGCGTTCCGCCGGGCTGTTCGTTCGACGTCTGCTGGGAAACCGAAACGAACTCGTCATCGGATTCATCTTCCGAGTCGGTAACCTCACACTCGGCAGAACGACCGCTAGGAAGTTCACCTACGGATAGAAAAACCTGTATATCTCTCCGGTCAGTCTATCGAATATCAAAAAAGATACGTACGTTTGACACGAGTCTGCTGTTCGTTCTGGTCGACCGGAGTGCTTGTCCTGTCACTGACAGTCCTCGGGTCGGTACCGTTCTTACCGACAATCTTTTCGATCTCACTCCGCACAGAGAATCCAGGCATCGGTACTTGTTCAGGACGAGCACCGTTCTCCAGGTATCTCTTTGTAAAATATCCGTTTGCACCGACAGCACTGATTTCAGTTAATTTCTTCTCGGAGAACCGTTTCAAAATGTACTCCATCTTCTTGTCCCTGAACTGTCGCTTCAACGTCTCTTCGTCGGAGTGCACATTCGATGAATCCGTTGAAATGTCCTTGAGTACCAGTCGATCGAGGATTGATTTCTGGTCAGTGCCAGTCCTGGGAGTCTCTGTGAAGAAAAAATCGTATCTATTTAGTATCTATTCGAGTTCGATCGAGAGTCAATACCTTTGTATCCTTCATCGATGGCCAATTGCTTCCAGTCGTCACCGACAACATCGATCAGCTCATCGGAGCCACTGTGCGAAATCGCTTCGTCGTGTTTCGGCGCTTCGTCCGACGTCTGCGTCGATTCTTCGACGATCTCGACGACCGGCTCGAGGACCTGCATCGACGTGCTCGGCAAGCTCTGCGCCAGGTCGACGATCTTCGAGATGTCCTCGGTGTTGGATTTCGAACGTAGTCGAGCGCGTTTCGACGGCTTCGGAACGATCGGCTCGACAGGAAGTGTCGATAGTTTCCGTGCTTGGCTTCTGGTCAGGACGTGGTGTTCGGTCGGACGTGGGCGGTCGAGCTGCTTCGATCGGCGGACGCGTCCCTGCCGTACGGCCTGTTTGGACTTCTCCTGATCCATCGGGCGATATTCTGGAATCGGTTTTGGCATACGTGTGTGTATTTTTCGGAATTTAAAAAGATTCCATGGCAAAATTAATGTCGTTAATCGACACCGGACCGGAACGACCATCTCCGAAGATTGACGATTGCGTTACGGTATGACATGACGTGTCAAATTTGGAAATTTCTGGGTTTTCTCGGAATAAATACGGAGATTTAGGACGAATGATACGAGTAAAGCCCTTATCACAGGTCGAATAACGACCAAAAAGAAATTCGACATCGCTCGTTAATTTTGAAAACGTTTCGGTCTTTGTCGAAGTTTTCCGAGAATAACCGAAATACAGATTCTATGACGGATTAAAATCGAAAAAAATGTATAAAAAGTCGGATTTTTCGGGGAATTATCGACAGTTTTACCAATTAGACTTGAATACACACGAGGCTATTAATTTATAATAAACATTGTTGACACAATTGAAGGTTTTATTTGTTATAACTGATTCGTATTGTTAAACAGAAGCCAGTTCGAAGGTCGACGTGTAGGGGCAGAGCTCCTTGTTATATATATATATATATATATATATATATATATATAAGTACAAGTAACCCTCGTATAACACGGTTTGAGAATGTTGATATGAATCCTGAAGATATTCAGGAATTACTGGAGGAAGGAGGGGTGGATAGAACGAATTTAGTGGAAATGGTATCTGAGATAAAAAAATAACGTAGAAGTTCGAAATGTGATTCTAAAAAGGATAAAAAAGGGTTGAATTTGGTCGAAAGATTGAAGTTTTATTTTTTTTTTACAGACGATATACAAATATAGGAGATAGGAAAAAAGAACAAGAAGATATAAAAGATATGAAGATAGATAACGAGCTATCGTATGTCAAAAAATGATATTTTAAACATAATTTAATTTATCAGAAGACGAAGACAATCAAAAGTTGAACCAAAATAAGTTTTATTTTCTAAATGCAGATCTTTTCATGAAATTTCAGAAAGGAGTTGGTAAATGTTTTATAAATTATAAAGTACTTTTGTAATAAAATTGAACATTTGGAAAGACTCACAATTTGAAAATACTGTCTCCTAGAAGAATCCTTAATCTGTGTTTCTTGGTTTGAACTGTGAAGAATTTCAAATTGTAGGTTAAGATGATTGTTGTTTTTGGCGGGGGAGAATTTCAAAAAAATGAATGATGTTTGTTATTTCAAATGAACATTTTTTATATATCATTTTATGAATTGTTGAGAAATGTATTACTGTTTAATTTAATAAAAATATCATTAATAGAAATTATATTTATATACAATTGATAATCCCTAAATCTGTGTTTCTTGGCTTGAACTGTGAGGAATTTAAAATTGTAGGTTAAGATGATTGTTGTTTTTGGCGGGGGAAAATTTCAAAAAAATGATAGATATTTGTTATTTCAAATGAACATTTTTTATACATCATTTTATGAATTGTTAAGAAATGTATAACTGTTTAATTCAATAAAAATATCATTAATAGACAATATATTTATATACAATTGATAATCCCTAAATCTTTTAAAATACTTTTTAATCTCTTTTCTCTTTCCTCTTTTCTAAATAAAAGATAGAAGAGAAAAGAGATGTATTGAGATGAGGAGAGGTTTGTATGATGTAAGAGGAATATACGAGGACCGTTTGATAAGTATGGTAAAAAAGTAAGAAAAAATAAATTGACAAATTTAATTAAATTAAACAATTTACCATACTTATCAAACGATCCTCATATATATATATATATATATATATTTATATTTATCATCACATCATAAAGCCCATTGATACTACTGGACGAAAGCCTAACAGTGTGCCTTTCCAACTAATCAGCATGCATATCAGTCATATCTTTTACACCCTCCCTTCCATCAAACTAATTGATTTAGGTGGACGATTTTGGTTCTAAGAGGGCGTGAGACGAGCGGTAATGCGCGTGAATACTGTATGCATGTTGACTAGTGTGTAAAGGCCCATTCGCTGGCATTTGGTGGTATTCGCCACGCCGACCGGGCGGATCGGTGAAGGTTTTTATTCGGGGTTTACTCCCTCAACTTTCGACAGTTATTTGTTTTACAAGATGTATTTGTGGCCTTCATGCCCGACCGTCTAAAACGAGCGACTCTCCGACTGGGAATCGAACTATGGAAATCACATTTCACATAGGTAGTGAATTGATACTAAACAAAATATATTGTGAATGATATACATTTTTAAATAGTCAATGTAAGAACGATTTTGAGATAATTTAAATTTTTTTTTTTAAAAAAGAACATTAATATTTCTATAGAATTTTTTTAATTTCAGGTTTTCATTCCTTAGACATATCGAATAATAGTCTAAATTTAACTGTATTTTTAATTTTTTAAACAACTATACATTTATAAAGTAATAATTCGGTTATTAAACAGATTTTTCATTAAATCACTTTTTGCTTTATTGAATCAATATTTTTTA
>CP092098.1:1682500-1727500 GCA_029203775.1 Neoneuromus ignobilis
TACCAACTGTATAAAAATGGATTTTTTTTTTGAAAAAAACGTTATACGATTTGACAGATGAAAAATTTTTTTTCTGGAATTTTTGAAATAAATATTCGAAAAAAATATATAGAGCGTTGAAAACTGATTGATTCTCTACCAACTGTATACAAATGGAATTTTTTTTTGAAAAAAACGTTATACGATTTGACAGCTGACATTTTTTTTTTTTTGAATTTTCGAAATAAATATTCAAAAAATATACATAGAGCGTTCAAAACTGGTTGATTCGCTACCAACTGTACAAAAATGGAATATCCATGTCGAAGTACAGGTCCGTAGTGGATTTTTTTTAAAAAAAAACACGTTATACGATTTGACAGATGACATTTTTTTTATTTTGGAATTTTCGAAATAAATATTCGAAAAAAATACATAGAGCGTTAAAAACTGGTTGATTCGCTACCAACTGTACAAAAATGGAATATCCATGTCGAAGTACAGGTCCGTAGTGGATTTTTTTGAAAAAAAAAACGTTATTCGATTTGACAGCTGACATTTTTTTTTTTTTGAATTTTCGAAATAAATATTCAAAAAATATACATAGAGCGTTCAAAACTGGTTGATTCGCTACCAACTGTACAAAAATGGAATATCCATGTCGAAGTACA
Source organism: Neoneuromus ignobilis (assembly GCA_029203775.1). Taxonomy (NCBI): domain Eukaryota; kingdom Metazoa; phylum Arthropoda; class Insecta; order Megaloptera; family Corydalidae; genus Neoneuromus; species Neoneuromus ignobilis. The sequence continues at coordinate 1,683,151 of CP092098.1, forward strand.
GGTCCGTAGTGGATTTTTTTGAAAAAAAAAACGTTATTCGATTTGACAGATGACATTTTTTTTTTTTTTGGAATTTTTGAAATAAATATTCAAAAAATATATATAGAGTTTTAAAAAATGATTGATTCTCTACCAACTGTATAAAAATGGAATATCCATGTCGAAGTACAGGCCCGTAGTGGATTTTTTTTAAAAAAAAACGTTATTCGATTTGACAGATGAAAAATTTTTTTTCTGGAATTTTTGAAATAAATATTCGAAAAAAATACATAGAGCGTTGAAAACTGATTGATTCTCTACCAACTGTATAAAAATGGATTTTTTTTTTGAAAAAAAACGTTATACGATTTGACAGATGACATTTTTTTTTTGGAATTTTCGAAATAAATATTCGAAAAAAATATACACAGAGCGTTAAAAACTGATTGATTTTCTACCAACTGTATAAAAATGGAATATCCATGTCGAAGTACAGGCCCGTAGTGGATTTTTTTGAAAAAAAAAAAACGTTATACGATTTGACAGATGACATTTTTTTTTTGAATTTTTGAAATAAATATTCAAAAAATATATATAGAGTTTTAAAAACTGATTGATTCTCTATCGACTGTACAAAAATGGAATATCCATGTCGAAGTACAGGTCCGTAGTGGATTTTTTTTTAAAAAAAAAACGTTATACGATTTGACAGATGACATTTTTTTTTTGGAATTTTCGAAATAAATATTCGAAAAAAATACATAGAGCGTTAAAAACTGATTGATTCTCTACCAACTGTATAAAAATGGAATATCCATGTCGAAGTACAGGCCCGTAGTGGATTTTTTTGAAAAAAAAAACGTTATACGATTTGACAGATGACATTTTTTTTTGGAATTTTCGAAATAAATATTCGAAAAATAAGTACAAGCCGATAAATAGATGTTTATTTACTATAAGTTGGTAAAAATGAAATATGTATGTCGAATTGCAGGCCCGTATTTTTTTTTCAAAAAAACAATACAAGTATTGACAAATGAATTTTTTTTTGAAATTTTGGAAATAAATATTCAAAAAATACGTAAAAAACGTTAAATATTGATTCGCTTTTTTTTTGATATAAAAAAGGAACATCTATGAAGACATACAGGCCCGTAGTAAATTTTTGAAAAAAAACTATAAAAGATGTTTTTTTTTGCGAATTTTTGAAATAAATATTAAAAAAATAAGTACAAGGCGATAACTAGATGTTTATTTACTATAAGTTGGTAAAAATGAAATATCTTTATCGAAATGCAGGCCCGTGATGATTTTTTCCAAAAAAAACAATACAAGTATTGACAAATGATTTTTTTTTTTGAAATTTTGGAAATAAATATTCAAAAAATACGTACAGGACTTTAAATATTGATTCATTTTTTATAAATTATTTAAAAATGAAACATCTATGTAGAAATACAGGCCCGTAGTGAATTTTTCAAAAAAACACTATGTATTGATTAATTAATTTTTTTTTTTGGGAAATTTTAAAAACAAATATTAAAAAAATACACATACAGCGTTAAAAACTGCTTCATTCGCTACCATTTTTCTAAAAATGAAACATCCATTTCGAAATACAGGCCCGTAGTTGATTTTTCAAAAAAAAAAAAAAAACATTACACTTACTGACAGATAAATTTTGACAAAATTTTCGAATTTTTTTAAAATAATATTTTGAAATTTTTTTAAAAAAATATATATAAAAATTTTTTGACAGGACCAAAAACAATCGACGAATTCTGATAAAAATTAAAAAAAATTCTGAAAAAAATTAATTTTCAAAATTTTTTAAAATTGCATTTTGAAAATTTTTTTTAAAAAAATATATATAAAAAATTTTTTGACAGGACCAAAAACAATCGACGAATTGTAACAAAATGTACAGGGTGATAAATTGTTGTTTGTTTACTATAAGTTGTGTCAAAATGAAATATCTTTGTATAAATACAGGCCCGTAGTGGATTTTTTTTAAAAAAACATTACACTTACTGATAGATGAATTTTGACAAAATTTTCGAAATTTTTGGGTTTGCATTTTGAAAATTTTTAAAAACTGTATGTTTTTGGTAAACAAGACAAACACACACACGACAAATTCTGACTTTAATTTTTCTAAAAAAAATTCCTGAAAAAAATTAATTTTCAAAATTTTCTGAAAAAACATTTGATAAACTTCAAAAAATCATCAAAAGTGTGGAATTCTCGAACAGTTTCGGTTCGTAATTTGATTCTAAGACGAGGCCGAGACCGTCTTATTAAACAAAAGAACGTTCCGATCAAACTTCCACACTTCTGACAAAGTATTCTGCCTGTGGAATTTTTCTAAATAGAATTTTCAAACAGTTTCAGTACATAATTCGATTCCAAACGGAGTCGAGATCGTTTTATTAAACGAAAGAACATCTTGACTAAACTTCCATCGACTTTTAATTCTCATCAAAAGTGTGGATATTTATGAACAGTTTCGTTTATTAATTTGATTCTACTTGAACAATTGAATCGAAAATTTGAAAAATGAAATTGGAAAAAAAATGGGGTCGAAGATTTGGGTTTGTCGTACAATTTTGTAATCACTGTATGTGTGTGGTGCACACACACACACACACACACACACACACACACACCACATACATGGCCAACTTTAATTTCGATCCAACGCCCATACAACAATTTCTCTTTTGTTTTTCGAAATAAAATTGTTTTCGACTGTTTTTTGAATGGATTTTCGACCCAAAACCATGACCAAAAAAATTGGGATAAAAAGTACTACTCCAATTATTGATCATCCAGTAAATTTCTTTGCAAATTGAGAAAAATTCCTATTTAAAAACAAGATGTCGGTCTGTGCTCCGTGCATTGTTTACACAGAGCGAACCACGATCGTCTCTGGAATTCCAGTGACACTCGCCTGTCTTTTCCAGGTAGAGGAGTGATGCCGAGCGTCAAACTCGCCCTCGACCACGTGAACGACCATTCGGGCGTGTTGCGCAACTACCGTCTGCACATGTGGTGGAACGACACGGAGGTAATATGTCCGTTTATGGTCTCGAATCGACTCAAAGAACAGACAGAAGATCCCAAAAAAAAAAAAATCGTTCTTCCATCGATGGAAGATCCGAAACAAAAACGAGCTCGAGACGTTCCTTCCGATTCGGGAAGGCAGTTGCGGCGGATTGGGCCGATTGAAATTGAGTCCGTCCATTGTCGGCCCGGGCTGGAGGGATCAAATCGCAACAGAACTTTTTTTTCCACAAAAACAAAATACACACAATTTTGATTACGAAATTCCAGACTGTGGAAGTGTGTCGATCGGCTGGGGGTGGTGTGGAAGGGAGAGTGAGGAAGAGTGGGGGAGTTTCGATTGAGTCGATTGTCAATTTTTTTTTTTTTTAATTTCGTAGCGACAGGACTTATCGACCGGCGATGTTCGATTGTTCCAGTGTAACGCGGCCGTCGGCGTCAAGGCCTTCTTCGACATGATGCACTCCGGTCCGCACAAGCTGATGCTGTTCGGAGCCGCTTGCACGCACGTCACGGATCCGATCGCGAAGGCGTCCAAACATTGGCACCTGACGCAGGCGAGTATCGTGGAAGTCTCACTTTCTGCTTGTGGAATTTTTCTAAATGGAATTTTCGAACAGTTTCAGTACGTAATTCGATTCCGAACGGAGCAGGGATCGTTTTATTAAACGAAAGAACATCTTGACTAAACTTCCACACTTTTGGAAATTATCAAAAGTGTGGAATTTTCGAATAGTTTCGGTTCGTAATTTGATTCTAAGACGATGCAAAGACCGTATTATTAAACTAAAGAACGTTCTGACCAAACTTCCACACTTCTGACAAAGTATTCTGCTTGTGGAATTTTCCTAAATAGAATTTTCAAACAGTTTCAGTACATAATTCGATTCCAAACAAAATAGGGATCGTTTTATTAAACAAAAGAACGTCTCGACTAAACTTCCACACTTTTGGAAATTATCAAAAGTGTGGAATTCTCGAACAGTTTTGGTTTGTAATTTGATTCCGAGACGAGGCAAAGACCGTCTTATTAAACTAAAGAACATTCTGATCAAACTTCCACACTTCTGACAAAGTTTCCTGTTTGTGGAATTTTTCTAAATAGAATTTTCAAACAGTTTCAGTACATAATTTGATTCCAAACGAAGTCGAGATCGTTTTATTAAACAAAAAAAGTCTTTAATAAACTTCCACACTTTTGAAAATTATCAAAAGTGTGGAATTCTCGAACAGTTTTGGTTCGTAATTTGATTTTGAGACGAGGCAAAGACCGTCTTATTAAACTAAAGAACGTTCTGACCAAACTTCCACACTTCTGACAAAGTATTCTGCTTGTGGAATTTTTCTAAATAGAATTTTCAAACAGTTTCAGTACATAATTCGATTCCAAACGAAATAGGGATCGTTTTATTAAACAAAAGAACGTCTTGACTAAACTTCCACACTTTTGGAAATTATCAAAAGTGTGGAATTCTCGAACAGTTTCGGGTCGTAATTTGATTCTGAGACGAGACCAAGACCGTTTTATTAAACAAAAGAACGTTCCGATCAAACTTCCACACTTCTGACAAAGTTTCCCGTTTGTGGAATTTTTCGAATTCGGAATTTTCGTACGGTTTCGTTTTTTTTGATTTGATTTCAAACGAGACCAAGACCGTTTTATTAAACAAAAGAACGTTCCGATCAAACTTCCACACTTCTGACAAAGTTTCCTTTTTGTGGAATTTTTCGAATTCAGAATTTTCGTATGGTTTCTTTTTTTGATTTGATTTTAAACGAAACCAAGACCGTTTTTTCAACAAAAGAGCATCCTAACTAAACTTCCACACTTGTCAAAAGTGTGGAATTTTTGTTTGAAACGAATTTGGGACCGATTCAATCAGAACCAAAACAAAACACGAACGGTTTTCGATCAATGGAATTTAAACTAGTACTCTAATTCGATTTTGGACGATTCGTCCTTCCAGAAAACGCGTTGTAAGGTCCTGTCTCAGATTAATGAATATCTAGTGAGAGTGTTACGATTCTAGAACTAATCTGATTGGAATTCCACAGTTGTCGTACGCAGACACGCATCCGATGTTCACGAGCGACAATTTCCCGAACTTCTTCCGCATCGTTCCATCCGAGAACGCGTTCAATCCGCCGAGGATTTCCTTGCTGAAGAAGTTCAACTGGACCCGTGTCGGAACGATCTATCAGAACGAGCCGCGGTATTCGTTGGTAAGTACACGAGTTTAAAAGTTCCTTTTAAGGGAATTCCAGAGTCGTGCGTTTCTATATTTGGTCTGATTTTCTTCCAGGCGCATAACAGGCTGCTGGCTGACCTTGACACGATCAATGCCGAGATCGTCGAGACGCAGAGTTTCGGCAACGAGGTGAACACGGCGTTAACGAAATTGAAAGAGAAGGACGTGAGGATCATCCTCGGCAATTTCGACGAATCGTGGGCGAGGAAGATCTTCTGCGAAGCGTACAGGTACGGCTCTATACGATCGATCGGATTCTGATCGTCGTTCCGGTGTTCAATCATCGTTCACACACGATCCTTTGATCCACAGTCTGGGGATGTACGGGAAGAAGTACCAATGGATCATCATGGGAACGTACAACCAGGATTGGTGGTCTGGACACGAGTTCTACGAGAACAACTGCACGACTTCCGATGTGTCTGTCGCTCTCGAACAGACGATCCTCACCGATCTTCTGCCATTGTCGACGACCGGCGAGATAACCGTCTCTGGAATCGTGAGTGGTCGAACGTTCGAGTTCTTCTTTTCCATGAAAAACATCGATCACAATTTGTGGAATTTTTCGAAATGGGATTTTTCAAATCGTCCCGGCACGTAATTTGTGTCCAAACGAGATCAAGATCGTTTTATTAAACAAAAAAAAGTCTTGACTAAACTTCCACACTTTTGAAAATTGTCGAAAGTGTGGAATTCTCAAACGATTTCGGTTCATAATTTGATTCTAAGATGAGGTTAAGACCGTTTTATTAAACCAAAAAGCATCGTGACTAAATTTCCACACTTTTAACAAAGACTCCTGATTGTGGAATTTTTCGAAATGGAATTTTCAAATCGTCCCGGCACGTAATTTGTATTCAAACGAGATCAAGATCGTTTTATTAAACAAAAAAGCATCGTGACTAAATTTCCACACTTTTAACAAAGACTCCTGATTGTGGAATTTTTCGAAATGATTTTTTTGTGTCAAACGAGGTTAAGACCGTTTTATTAGACCAAAAAGCATTCTGAATAAACTTCCACACTTTTAACAAAGACTCCTGTTTGTGGAATTTTTCTAAATAGAATTTTCAAACGATTTCGGTACGCAATTTGATTCTAAGATGAGGTTAAGATCGTTTTATTAAACAAAAAAGCATCCTGACTAAACTTCCACACTTTTAGCAAAGACTCCTGTTTGTGGAATTTTTCTAAATAGAATTTTTAAACGATTTCGGTTCATAATTTGATTCTAAGATGAGGTTAAGATCGTTTTATTAAACAAAAAAGCATCCTGACTAAACTTCCACACTTTTAACAAAGACTCCTGTTTGTGGAATTTTTTAAATAGAATTTTCAAACGATTTCTGTACGTAATTTGATTCCAAAATGAGGTTAAGACCGTTTTATTAAATCAAAAAACATCCTGACTGAACTTCCACACTTTTAACAAAAACTCCTGTTTGTGGAATTTCTTTAAATAGAATTTTTAAACGATTTCGGTACGTAATTTGATTCTAAGATGAGGTTAAGACCGTTTTATTAAATCAAAATTGCATCCTGACTAAACTTCCACACTTTTAACAAAGACTCTTGTTTGTGGAATTTTTCTAAATAGAATTTTTAAACGATTTCGGTACGTAATTTGATTCTAAGATGAGGTTAAGACCGTTTTATTAAACCAAAGAGTATCTTGATTAAACTTCCACACTTTTAACAAAGACTCCTGTTTGTGGAATTTTTCTAAATAGAATTTTCAAACGATTTCGGTTCATAATTTGATTCTAAGATGAGGTTAAGACCGTTTTATTAAATCAAAAAAACATCCTGAATAAACTTCCACACTTTTAACAAAAACTCCTGTTTGTGGAATTTTTCTAAATAGAATTTTCAAACGATTTTTGTACGTAATTTGATTCCAAATGAAGTCAATATCGTTTTAATAAACAAAAAAAATTTGACTAAACTTCCACATTTTTGGAAATTGTCAAAAGTGTGGAATTCTCAAACGATTTTGGTTCATAAATTCATTTTGAGATGAGGTTAAGATTGTTTTATTAAACCAAAGAGCATCCTGACTAAACTTCCACACTTTTAACAAAGACTTCTATTTGTGGAATTTTTCTAAATAGAATTTTCAAACGATTTCGGTACGTAATTTGATTTTAAGATTAAAAGATTTTTTGATTTTAAGATTTAAAGTTTAGAATTTCTTCCATTTTTATCCAGACTGCCGACGAGTACAAGTTCGAGTACGACAGCAGGAGAGGTCTGGAATATTCCAGATTCCACGGATACACATACGATGGTAAATCGCAGTTCGATTGCATTTCGTCTAACTGTCTGTGTTACTCAATTCGATTGTTTTCTTCCACCATCCACTCCTGTACCATCTTCCGTATTTCCCCCACTCCTACCGAAACAAAAACAGGTATATGGGCCGTAGCACTGGCGATCCAACATGTCGCCCATCACCTATCGGCCCATCGACGGAATTTGACGGTCATCGATTTCCAATACCGAGATCCCGAATGGGAGAAACTGTTTCTGGAAGCGTTGGGGAATACCAGTTTCGAAGGAGTCACGGTACGTCGCCGATCGTTCGTCGTTTGTTTGCGTATGTGGCAATTGTTTTTCTGTTTGTAGGGGCCGGTGAGATTTTATGGAAACGAACGGAAAGCGAGTATTCTGCTCAAACAGTTCCAAGATGGCGGCGAAGTGAAGGTCGGAGAGTATAACGCGGCGACCGATCATTTGGATCTGACGCTCGGAGCTCCGCTCAAGTGGCTTGGAAGGTACATACAGAGACAGATTCGATTCGACTGATAAAACTTCCACAATTTTAACAAAGGTTCCTACACGTGATGTTTTTCGAAAGTGTGGAATTTTATTTGGTATGGTTTTGAGGTCGATTTTATCCAGAAAAAACATATCAATGGAATTAACCGGTATTTCTTAAGAGAGAAAAAAACATCCTGACCAAATTTTCACATTTTTGATAAAAATTCCAGTTTGAAAAATTTTGCGAAATGGAATTTTCAAACGGTTTTGTTTATCGATTCGATTCTAAACAAGGCTAACCTTTCATTAACCAAAAAAACATCCTGACCAAACTTCCATATTTTTGATAAAAATTCGATTTTTTTGACAATTCGAAAAAATATTCGATTTTCAAACGATTTTGTTTATTGAATTCTTAAACCATATTTTTGATAAAAAGGCTAAACATTCCAAACTTCCAGATTTCCAGTTTGTGGAATTTCGCGAAATGGAATTTTCGAACTGTTTGTTGATTCAATTTTAAACGAGGCTAAACCCGTTTTATTAACCAAAAAAACATCCTGACCAAATTTTCACATTTTTGATAAAAATTCCAGTTTGTGGAATTTCGCAAAATGGAATTTTCAAACGGTTTTGTTTATCGATTCGATTCTAAACAAGGCTAAACCCGTTTCATTAACCAAAAAAACATCCTGACCAAATTTTCACATTTTTGATAAAAATTCCAGTTTGTGGAATTTTGCGAAATGGAATTTTCAAACGGTTTTGTTTATCGATTCGATTTTCAAACGGTTTTGTTTATTGATTCGATTCTAAACAAGGCTAAACCCGTTTCATTAACCAAAAAAAACATCCTGACCAAATTTTCACATTTTTGATAAAAATTCCAGTTTGTGGAATTTCGCGAGATGGAATTTTCAAACGGTTTTGTTCATTGATTCGATTCTAAATGAAGCTAAACCCGTTTCATTAACCAAAAAAACATCCTGACCAAACTTCCATATTTTTGATAAAAATTCCAGTTTGTGGAATTTTCTAAAATTGAATTTTCAAACGATTTTGTTTATTGATTCGATTCTAAACAAGGCTAAACCCGTTTCATTAACCAAAAAAACATCCTGACCAAACTTCCATATTTTTGATAAAAATTCCAGTTTGTGGAATTTCGCGAAATTGAATTTTCAAACGATTTTGTTTATTGATTCGATTCTAAACAAGACTAAACCCGTTTCATTAACCAAAAAAACATCCTGACCAAATTTTCACATTTTTGATAAAAATTCCAGTTTGTGGAATTTTGCGAAATTGAATTTTCAAACGGTTTTGTTCATTGATTCGATTCTAAACGAGGCTGAACCCGTTTCATTAACTCAAAAAACATTCTGACCAAACTTCCACATTTTTGAAACTTGTCGAGAGTGTGGAATTTTCGTTGTTTTGGTTCTAAATGATGTCTAGATCGATTCTATCGGAAGCAAGACAACATGCAACCTGTTTTTGATCAATGGAATTATGGACATTCGTCCTTGAGGTTCTTTTTCTTGGTACAGGTACCCTCCAAAGGACCGCACGCTCGAAATAATCGAACACAGTCAAGTGAACAAGACCGTCTACGCGATATTCGCGTCTTGCGCCGGGATCGGCATCATAATGGCGTCGATCTTCCTGGCAATCAACATCAAGTATCGCAACCAGCGGTACATCAAGATGTCGTCTCCGCAGCTGAACAACCTGATCATCATCGGCTGCATGCTGACGTACACGAGCGTCGTCTTCCTCGGTCTGGATTCCGGATTATCGAGCGTCGGTCAGTCTTCCACACTCCCTCTGTTCCTCCTTCCGTCGCCGATCTCAATCGAGCGTTTTTCCATTTTCTTCTAGGAGCGTTCCCGTACATCTGCACGGCACGTGCATGGACCCTGATGGCCGGTTTCTCGCTCGCGTTCGGCGCGATGTTCTCGAAAACGTGGCGCGTCCACTCGATATTCACGGACGTGAAGCTGAACAAGAAGGTGATCAAGGACTACCAGCTGTTCATGGTCGTCGGCGTGTTGCTGTTCATCGATCTGGTGATAATGACCACGTGGCAGGTAGCAGATCCGTTTTACAGGGCGACCAAACAGATGGAGCCGTATGTAAGTAGCACGCTGTTCTGTGGATCTTTGTCGTTGGATCCGAGATCGAATCGATCTCTTTCTAGTTTCTAATTGGAAGATCCAGCTCGGAGATCCGTCGTTCTATCGAACGGATATACCGATCTTTTTCTAACTCAACAAATTAGTACTACTATCTTTATCTTTGATCCCCTCAAAAAAAATCCAGACTTTGTTAAAACCAGCAATGGCTGGAATTTATTTAACACCGTTTTCAACTGTGGAAAATAACCAAACTGTCGAAATTCCACACACAAAACAGTCCGACCCTCCTCAAAATCCTCAAAAAATACAATTTAATTCTCTCGACTATTTCGATCCTTTTCTAATGTGTTCAATTCGTATCTCTCTCTCTGTCTGTCTTTTTTCAAAAAAAGAAATTTCAATTTTTTAAAAAACTAACAAAGGTTCGAAATTATCGCTAATACAACTATCTCGATCCTTTTCTAATGTGTTCAATTCGTATCTCTCTCTCTGTCTGTCTTTTTTCAAAAAAGAAGATATTCCAAATTTTCCAAAAACTAACAAAGGTTGAAAATTATCAATAATACAACTATCTCGATCCTTTTCTAACGTATTCAATTCGTATCGCTCTCTCTGTCTGTCTTTTTTCAAAACAGAAGATATTCCAAATTATCCAAAAACTGACAAATGTTGAAAATTATCAATAATACAACTATCTCGATCCTTTTCTAACGTATTCAATTCGTATCGCTCTCTCTGTCTGTCTTTTTTCAAAAAAGAAGTAATTCCAAATTTTCCAAAAACTGACAAACGTTGAAAATTATCAATAATACAACTATCTCGATCCTTTTCTAACGTATTAAATTCGTATCGCTCTCTCTGTCTGTCTTTTTTCAAAAAAGAAGAAATTTCCAAATTTTCCAAAAACTAACAAATGTTGAAAATTATCAATAATACAACTATCTCGATCCTTTTCTAACGTATTTAATTCGTATCACTCTCTCTGTCTGTCTTTTTTCAAAAAGATGTAATTCCAAATTTTCCAAAATCTAACAAAAATCGGAAATTGGCGTTGTTATAACACTATCTCGATCCTTTTCTACTGTATTAAATTCGTATCACTCTCTCTGTCTGTCTTTTTAAAAAAAGAAGTAATTCCAAATTTTCCAAAAAACTAACAAAGGTTGGAAATTGTCGTTATTACAAATATCTCGATCCTTTTCTAATGCATGAAATTCGTATCTTTCTCTCTCTCTCTCTACGTCTACCTTTTCTTAAAAAAGAAGAAATTTCAAAATTTCCAAAAACTTACAAACGTTGGAAAATGATCAGTGACACAACTATCTCGATCCTTTTCTAATCTATGAAATTCGTATCACTCTCTCTGTCTGTCTTTTTTCAAAAAAATGAATTTCAATTTTTTTCAAAAAAATTAACAAATGTCGGAAGTTGCCGATACTACAAATATCTCGATCCTTTTCTAATGCATGAAATTCGTATCTCGATCTTCTTTTAACGCGTCGAACCCGTATCACTCTCTGTTTTTCAAAAAGAGTTAATTCCAAATTTCCCAAAAAACTAACAAAGGATGAAAGTTGTCGATACTACAACTATCTCGATCCTTTTCTAACGTATGAAATTCGTATTACTCTCTCTTTCTCTCTATCTCTGTTTTTCAAAAAGAGTTAATTCCAAATTTCCCAAAAAACTAACAAAGGATGAAAATTGTCGATATTACAACTATCTCGATCCTTTTCTAACGTGGATAAATAAACGAAACGCGGTTATTTATTTCTCTCTCTATCTGGAATTTAAAAACAGAAGTTAATTCCAATGATTCCAAAAAAATTAACAAATGTCGGAAGTTGCCGATACTACAAATATCTCGATCCTTTTCTAAGTATTAAATTGATATCGGTTCTACTCTACCTCTACCTTTTTCCCACCCCCAAAAAAAATCGATTTTGGAATGATTTTCTGGACAATAAACAGAATTCCATTTTGATTAAATGTCTTTATAAAAAGATTGTTTCTCGATCCTTTTCTAACGTATTCAAGTTTTTTTAAAAAACAGTTTATAAAAATTGTAAGGAATCAAAAAAACGTTTTAAGTACCAGACCCCGAAATTCGATTTGAATTAAAATTAAGCCTTAGAGGCAGGAATTGAGATCGAGGAAAGTTGCCAGAGACGTATTTAGTTGTTGTTTTTTAAAAAAATAAGTTTGGGACGAATGAACGAAATTGAATGTCATTTCAAGGAGATAAAATTGAAATTCCAGTCCAGTTAAAGTCGTACAAATAAATTTCATTCGAGTTAAATCGTATAAGCAAATTCTATTCGAGTTAAATCCGTACAAGGGAATTGCATTCTTTCCAAAACCATGCAACAAACGTTGGAAAAATTATCAAAAACACAACAGTTATCTCGATCGAATTTAACGCTAATTCAACTTTTTCTTCGTATCTCTCTCTCTATATATATATAGTGAGGGAGAGAGAGAGAGAGAGAGAGTTTTCTTAAGCGTGATAGAAATTTAAATTGAATCCCTAAGGATAATCAAGTGTTTTTTTATGTTAGATAGAACTTTCGATAGAAATACAATTTAAATTTCTATCACGCCTAAAAAACATTCTTTTTTTCTCTCTCTCTCTTTATATATATATATATATAGTGGGGGAGAGAGAGAGAGAGAGTTTTCTCAAGCGTAATAGAAATTTAAATTCAATCCCTAGGGATGATCAAGTGTTTTTCTTAGATAGAACTTTCGATAGAAATTCAATTGAAAATTTATCACGTCGAACCCGTATCATTCTCTCTCTCTCTTCGTTATATATATATATATATATATATATACAAAGAAACGGATTAAGATCTCGAGAGAGTTTTCTCAAGCGTGATTGCGGTTAAATTGAATCCCTAAAGGCCATGATCAATCGTTTTTTTTCTTAGATAGAACTTTTGATAGAAATTCAATTGAAAATTCTATCACGCCTAAAAAACACCCATTTCTCTCTCTCTCTCTCTTTATATATATATATAAAGAGAGAGAGAGTTTTCTTAAGCGTAATAGAAATTTAAATTGAATCCCTAAGGATGATCAATTGTTTTTATATGTTGGATAGAACTTTCGATAGAAATTCAATTTAAATTTCTATCACGCCTAAAAAAACATTCTTTTTCTCTCTCTCTCTCTCTCCCACTATATATATATATATATATATATATATATATATAAAGAGAGAGAGAGGGAGAAAAAGAGTTTTTTTAAGCGTGATAGGAATTTAAATTGAATCCCTAAGGAGTGATCAATTGTTTTTTTATGTTAGATAGAACTTTCGATAGAAATTCAATTTAAATTTCTATCACGCCTAAAAACATTCTCTTTCTCTCTCTCTTTATATATATATATATATAGTGAGGGAGAGAGAGAGAGAGAGTTTTCTTAAGCGCGATAGAAATTTAAATTGAATCCCTAAGGATGATCAATTGTTTTTTTATGTTAGTTAGAACTTTCGATAGAAATTCAATTTAAATTTCTATCACGCTTAAAAAACACTCTCTTTCTCTCTCTTTATATATATATATATATATATCTAATGAGAGAGAGAGAGAGAGAGTTTTCTTAAGCGTGATAGAAATTTAAATTGAATCCCTAAGGAGTGATCAAGTGTTTTTTTATGTTAGATAGAACTTTCGATAGAAATTCAATTGAAAATTCTATCACGCCTAAAAAACATTCTCTCTCTCTCTCTCTTTATATATATATAGTGAGAGAGAGAGAGTTTTCTTAAGCGTGATAGAAATTTAAATTCAATCCCTAAGGATGATCAAGTGTTTTTTTATGTTAGATAGAACTTTCGATAGAAATTCAATTGAAAATTCTATCACGCCTAAAAAACATTCTCTTTCTCTCTCTCTTTATATATATATATATATATAGTGAGGGAGAGAGAGAGAGAGTTTTCTTAAGCGTGATAGAAATTTAAATTGAATCCTTAAGGATAAGTCCCTAAGGATCCCTAAGGAGTGATCAAGTGTTTTTTTATGTTGGATAGAAGTTTCGATAGAAATTGAATTTAAATTTCTATCACGCTTAAAAAAACTCTTTTTCACCCTCTCTCTCTCTTTATATATATATATATAGTGGGTGAGAGAGAGAGAGAAAAAGAGTTTTTTTAAGCGTGATAGAAATTTAAATTCAATCCTTAAGGGTGATCAAGTGTTTTTTTATGTTAGATAGAAGTTTCGATAGAAATTCAATTTAAATTTCTATCACGCCTAAAAAACACCCATTTCTCTCTCTCTCTCTCTCTTTATATATATATATATCTAGTGGGAGAGAGAAAGAGAGAGAGAGTTTTCTTAAGCGTGATAGAAATTTAAATTCAATCCCTAAGGATGATCAAGTGTTTTTTTATGTTAGATAGAACTTTCGATAGAAATTCAATTTAAATTTCTATCACGCCTAAAAAACATTCTCTCTCTCTCTCTCTTTATATATATATATATATATATATAGTGGGAGAGAGAGAGAGAAAGAGAAAAAGATTTTTCTTAAGCTTGAGAGAAATTTAAATTCAATCCCTAAGGAGTGATCAAGTGTTTTTTTATGTTAGATAGAACTTTCGATAGAAATTCAATTTAAATTTCTATCACGCGTAAAAAACATTCTCTCTCTCTCTCTCTTTATATATATATATATAAAGAGAGAGAGAGAGAGTTTTCTTAAGCGTGATAGAAATTTAAATTCAATCCCTAAGGATGATCAAGTGTTTTTTTATGTTAGATAGAACTTTCGATAGAAATTCAATTTAAATTTCTATCACGCCTAAAAAACCCTCTCTCTCTCTTTATATATATATATATATAAAGTGAGGGAGATAGAGAGAGAGTTTTCTTAAGCGTGATAGAAATTTTTATGTTAGATAGAACTTCGGATAGAAATTCAATTTAAATTTCTATCACGCTTAAAAAAACCTTTTTCTCCCTCTCTCTCTCTATATATAAAGTGCTCCGAATGAAACTGAATCTTTTAGATATACATTTACATGGTTATTATAACTGATTATCATTCAGTCTCATTCTGGACATCCTATATAAGCGTCCTAAAAAAGAATACCGTCGAAACGAGATTAAAATCGAATTAAACGATCGATAAACTCCCTTACTAACGACCAAATTATCGAAAAATTCAAAGATATGACGATACACTATAGTCTTAAAAAAACGCCGACGTCATCAAAAAACGGGTATCAGTCGAAATATTTATAAACAATAAACGTGATAGAAATTTTAATAATCATTAAGGATGATCAAACTGTTTTTCGAATATATGTTAGATAGAACTTTCGATATCGCTCGATGTTCATGTTTGCCTACGTGTCAGTGACGTGGCCAAACCTGCTCGTGTATTGGTATACGCGCGAAACAACGGGTCCTGCGTCGTTTTTGGGGCCGAGCGCCCGTCTCTCTGACGTTTCAACAATAAAACAAAATGATAAACAGACTATTGTTTACTTACATGACGTCGCTCGAACAAAAAACTGCCGTCGTCGACGTGGCCACTCGATCGAACTCGTCAGAGAATTGATTGTGATTATCGGTCCGCCGGTGTCGTCGTCGTCGATTGTCCTCTCCGATCCTCTGGAATGGAATTTCAGGACGAACGTCGCAGGATAAAGAGAGAGAGTGTTTTGAGAGTTTGAGCGGTAGAAATTTAAATTCAATCCCTACGTGGATGATCAATCCGTGTTTTTGACATGCGCACAGACGAGATAGAACTTTCGATAGAAATTCTCGATTAAAATTTCATCACGCCTACACACACACACACACACTCTCTCTCTCTATATATATATATATATATATATCTAGAGTTAAGAGAATCCAAGGATATTTCTTAAGCGTGATAGAAATTTAAATTCAATCCCAATAAGGAGTGATCAAGTTTTTTAATTATATAATTAGATAAAAATTCGATTAGAAATTTCCAAGGATATTTAAAAAACAGTTCTATCACGTCAAAATTTTCGATTTAATTCTCTCTCTCTTAACGTTTTTATATAAAAATATATATATATATAAAAAATAGAGAGAGAATGAAACCAAGGATATTTAAGCGTGAAGAAATTTAAATTCAATCCCTAAGGACTGATCAAAATGTTTTTCATGTTAGATAGAACTTTCGATAAAAATTAAAATTTAAATTTCTATCACGCCTTTAAAAAAACAGTTGAAGAATAATAACTCTCTCTTCTTCATATATTGAACCGATAAAATAGGTATAATTGAAAATATAATTAATAATTAGAAATAGTCCAGAGTTAAAATGAAACCAAGGATATTTAAAAAAAATCAGTTGAAGAATAATAACTGTCAAAATTTTCAAATTCATTTATTGAACCTAAAATAGGTTAATTCGAAGTTTTATAATTGAAAATATAATAATAATTAAGAAATAGAGAGTTAAAATGAAACCAAGGATATTTAAAAAAATTTGAAGAATAATAACTAAAAATTTTCAAATTCATTTATTGAACTCTAAAATAGGTTAATTCGACGTTTTTATATATAAATATATTAATAATTAAGAAATAGTCCATTAAAATGAAACCAAGGATATTTAAAAAAAACAGTTGAAGAATAATAACTGTCAAAATTTTCAAATTCATTTATTGAACCGATAAAATAGGTTATTCGACGTTTTTATAATTAGAAAGATAATTAATAATAGAAAATAGTCCAGAAAAAATGAAACCAAGGATTTTAAAAAAACAGTTGAAGAATAATCACTGTCAAAATTTTCTCTTCATTTATAAACCGATAAAATAGGTTAATTCGAAAAAATATAATTAATAATTAAGAAATAGTCCAGAGTTATAAACATATTACATGGTTATTAATAACTGTCAAAATTTTCAAATTCATTTATGGAACATCCTATATAATTCGACGTTTTAAAAAAATAAAATACCGAAATCGAAACGAGATTAAAAAAAAACAGTTGAATAAAACTGATCGATAAACTCCCTTACTAACGACCAAATTATCGAAAAATTAAAAGATATGACGATACACTATAGTCTTAAAAAAACGCCGACGTCATCAAAAAATGGGTATCAGTCGAAATATTTATAAACAATAAACGATTATTGGACATTTTATAATCATTAAGATGTTGGGATAAAACTTAATTCGTGTCGAATATAAAAAAACATTGAAATAAAATATCGAACCTAAGACCGATCGCTCGATGTTCATGTTTGCCTACGTGTCAGTGACGTGAAAATAAATTAATGCTCGTGTATTCCAGAGTTAACGTCGCGAAACCAACATTTAAAAAAAGCAGTTGAAGAATAATAACTGTCGAGCGCCGATAAAATAGTCTTCTGACGTTTCAACAATAAAACAAAATGATAAACAGACTATTGTTTACTTACATGACGTCGCTCGAACAAAAAACTGCCGTCGTCGACGTGGCCACTCGATCGAACTCGTCAGAGAATTGATTGTGATTATCGGTCCGCCGGTGTTAATAATTAAGAAATAGTCGAGTTAAAATGTCCTCTCCGATCCTCTGGAATGGAATTTCAGGACGAACGTCGCAAAATTTTCAAAATTTATGTACCGATAAAATAGGTTAATTCGACGTTTTTATAATTGAAAATATAATTAATAATTAAGAAATAGTCCAGAGTTAAAATGAATCCAAGGATATTTAAAAAAACAGTTGAAGAATAATAACTGTCAAAATTTTCAAATTCATTTATTGAACCGATAAAACAGGTCAATTTAACGTTTTTATACTTAAAAATATAATTAATAATTAAAAAATGGTCCAGAGTTAAAATGAATCCAAGGATATTTAAAAAAACAGTTGAAGAATAATAACTGTCAAAATTTTCGATTTAATTTTTTGAAAAAATAAAACAGGTTAATTTAACGTTTTTATAATTAAAAATATAATTAATAATTAAAAAATGGTCCAGAGTTAAAATGAAACCAAGGATATTTAAAAAAACAGTTGAAGAATAATAACTGTCAAAATTTTCAAATTCATTTATTGAACCAATAAAACAGGTCAATTTAACGTTTTTATAATTAAAAATATAATTAATAATTAAGAAATAGTCCAGAGTTAAAATGAAACCAAGGATATTTAAAAAACAGTTGAAGAATAATAACTGTCAAAATTTTCAAATTCATTTATTGAACCAATAAAACAGGTTAATTTAACGTTTTTATAATTAAAAATATAATTAATAATTAAAAAATGGTCCAGAGTTAAAATGAAACCAAGGATATTTAAAAAAAACAGTTGAAGAATAATAACTGTCAAAATTTTCAAATTCATTTATTGAACCGATAAAATAGGTTAATTTGACGTTTTTATAATTGAAAATATAATTAATAATTAAGAAATAGTCCAGAGTTAAAATGAAACCAAGGATATTTAAAAAAAACAGTTGAAGAATAATAACTGTCAAAATTTTCAAATTCATTTATTGAACCGATAAAATAGGTTAATTCGACGTTTTTATAATTGAAAATATAATTAATAATTAAGAAATAGTCCAGAGTTAAAATGAAACCAAGGATATTTAAAAAAAACAGTTGAAGAATAATAACTGTCAAAATTTTCAAATTCATTTATTGAACCGATAAAACAGGTTAATTCAATGTTTTTATAATTAAAAATATAATTAATAATTAAAAAATGGTCCAGAGTTAGAATGAATCCAAGGATATTTAAAAAACAGTTGAAGAATAATAACTGTCAAAATTTTCAAATTCATTTATTGAACCAATAAAATAGGTCAATTTAACGTTTTTATAATTAAAAATGTGATTAAAAACTATGAAAAGAAGTCGAAATTAACTTCCAAATTATAATGGGACGTGTCATGGATTTCAATCGATTGAAATATTTCCTGAAATTCGTACCTTTTAAGCGATAGACACGGAAAAAAGATTCAATTTCATTCCGTTATTCGAACAAAAAGTTTTTAGTTCCTTTTAAAAACGTTTAAATAAATCCAAAATCGGTCAATAGCATTCGGGTCTGGAGATTGAGGAGGTGTTTCTCGACCGTGAGAGTGGTTATTAAGATCTAAATTGTTGATACTTGAGATCAGTGTCTTGGTAGAAATAAAAATCACTTTCTAGTCGCTCGAGATAGTCAAGAAGATGGTCTGATCCATTGTATTGTCGATTTTGTGAAAATTTCCAGATCCTAATTATTAAATCCTGTTATTAAAATCTTGTAAAAGTATGGCAAAAGTCAAATTTAACCTCAAAATTATAACGAAACACTTTAATGTTTATATTTTTGGACTGAATTGCAATTAAGTTCATTTTTTTTAAATCAAACGATCAGAGGAATCGTCAAAAAGTATTCCAATTTCATTTGTTGTGGATGGAATTAAAAATCACTCTATTTTCAATTTTCCAGAGACCTCGAGATAGTCAAGTAAATGATCTGATCCATTGTACTGTCGATTTTGTAAAAATTTCCAGATCCTAATTATTAAATCCTTTTATTAAAATCTTGCAAAATTATGACAAAAATCAAATTTAACCTCAAAATTTCAAAAAAATACTTTAATGTTTATATTTTTGGACTGAATTTCAATTAAGTTCATTTTTTTCAAATCAAACGATCAGAGGAATCATCAAAAAGTATTCTGATTTCATTTGTTGTAAACAGAATTAAAAATCATTTTATTTTCAATCTTCCAGATACCTTGAATTCAAGTAAATGGTCTGATCCATTAAAGATTCGATTTTGTGAAGACTTGCAGATCCTAATTATAAAATCCTATTATTAAAAATTGATAGAATTATGGAAAAAGGAGAATATAAATGTGATTGTGTCGATTCGGAAAAAACTTCCATCTGTTCTTTGAAAAAACATGGATGTTTAATTCCAGTTGGTTGAATAATTCCAGAAAAATTAGAGATAGGAAGATTGAATGATTTGAAAATTATCAATAAATAAATAAAGAAATCTTCACATAATCCAGACTTTAATGGATCAGACCATTTACTTGAATATTCAAGGTCTCTGGAAGATTGAAAATAAAATGATTTTTAATTCCGTTTACAACGAATAAAATTGGAATACTTTTTGACGATTCCACTGATCGTTTGATTCGAGAAAAATGAACTTAATTGCAATTCAGTCCAAAAATATAAACATTAAAGTATTTTTTTGAAATTTTGAGGTTAAATTTGACTTTTGTCATAATTTTACAAGTTTTTAATAAAATGAATTAATAATAGGATCTGGAAATTTTCACAAAATCGACATTATAATGGATCAGACCATCTTCTTGACTATCTCAAGGTCTCTGGAAAATTGAAAATAGAGTGATTTTTAATTCCATCCACAACAAATGAAATTGGAATACTTTTTGACGATTCCTCTGATCGTTTGATTCAGAAATAATCATGTACCCGTTCAAAATCGACACGAGATGCCTAAAGCAAATAGTTTTAATTCCAACAACAAATGAAATTTTGGACGCACTTTTTGATTCACTTTTCTGTCCATAAACACTAAAGTCACCGTATCATTTTATTTTAATAACAGGATTTAATAATTAGGACCTGGAAATCTTCACAAAATCGACAGTACAATGGATCAGACCATCTTCTTGACTATCTCGAGCGACTAGAAAGTGATTTTTATTTCTATCGAGACACTGATCTCAAGTATCAACAATTTAGATCTTAATAACCACTCTCATGGTCGAGAAACACCTCCTCAATCTCCAGACCCGAATGCTATTGAACGATTTTGGATTTATTTAAACGTTTTTAAAAGGAACTAAAAACTTTTTGATCGAATAATAGAATGAAATTGAATCTTTTTTCCGTGTCAATCGCTTCAAAGGTACGAATTTCAGGGAATATTTCAATCGATTGAAATCCATGACACGTCCCGTTATGATTTTGAAGTTAATTTCGACTTCTTTTCATAGTTTTTAATCACATTTTTAATTATAAAAACGTTAAATTAACCTGTTTTATTTTTTCAAAAAATTAAATCGAAAATTTTGACAGTTATTATTCTTCAACTGTTTTTTAAATATTCTTGGTTTCATTTTAACTCTGGACTATTTTTTAATTATAAAAACGTTAAATTAACCTATTTTATCGGTTCAATAAATGAATTTGAAAATTTTGACAGGTCGAATTTTGCAATTGTTTTCTTTCCCACATAACTCGATCAGTTTTAATTTTGAATCTAGAAAAAATGTCAAAAGATAAACAAACGAAAGATCGACAAGACAATCAATAAAAATAAACGAATAACGGTTGATTGAAGTCTGTTTTTCCGGGATTCCGGAAATATTAATCGGGTCCGTTTCTCCGCAGCCTCATCCATCCAGCGACGACATAATCATCATCCAGGAGAACGAGTACTGTCAATCGGAACGCATGACCATCTTCATCGTATCGATCTACATCTACAAAGGACTTCTCATGGTACGTCGCGTGCATCCGCTTCTCCCTCCCCCTTCTTCCCCCCTTTTCCCGCTCCGATCTTCCAGTCCCGCGCAAAGAACCCGGCTCGTACACCGCGAACTTCTTCCGTAGATCCTGGGCGCGTTCCTCGCATGGGAAACCCGTCACGTCAGCATCCCGGCCCTGAACGACAGCCGACACGTCGGTCTGTCCGTCTACAACGTCGTCATCATCTGCGTGTGCGGCGCGGCCGTCGCGCTCGTCCTGTCCGACCGCCGCGACGCCGCGTTCGCCATCATCGCGATCTTCATCATCTTCTGTACGACGACGACGCTCTGTCTGGTGTTCGTTCCGAAAGTGAGTCTCTCGCGAGGATTTCCATTCTTCCGATGTGGGACCGACCGATCGGTACGGATCTGTTGTTGCAGCTCGTCGAGCTGAAACGGAATCCGGGCGGGTCGATCGATAAGAGGATCCGCGCGACGTTGCGGCCGATGTCCAAGTCCGGGAGGAGGGACTCGAGCGCCACGGAGCTGGAGCATCGGCTCAAGGAGGTCAAGACGTACAATTCCAAGTATAGGAAGACGTTGCTCGAACGCGAATCGGAATTACAGGTGAATGGGATTGTGAGATTTTTTATCCAGATTCCGGTTTCAAGTCCCGATTTTCAACTGTCACTTGTATTCGAAAAACAAAAACGAGCGAGCAAGTAAAATTACCCGGAGTTTGAAAAGATGATTTTTTACTCAAATTCCGGTTCCAAGTCCCGATTTTCAACTGTCACTCGTATTCGAAAAACAAAAGCAAGCGAGTAAGTTAAATTACCCGGAGTTTGAAAAAATGATTTTTTATTAAAATTCAGGTTCCAAGTCCCAAATTTCAATTGTCACTCGTATTCGAAAAACAAAAGCAAGCGAGTAAGTTAAATTACCCGGAGTTTGAAAAGATGATTTTTTACTCAAATTCCGGTTCCTAGTCCCGATTTTCAACTGTCACTCGTATTCGAAAAACAAAAGCAAGCGAGTGAGTTAAATTACCCGGAGTTTGAAAAAATGATTTTTTACTCAAATTCCGGTTCCAAGTCCCGATTTTCAACTGTCACTCGTGTTCGAAAAACAAAAGCAAGCGAGTAAAATTACCCGGAGTTTGAAAAGATGATTTTTTACTCAAATTCCGGTTCCAAGTCCCGATTTTCAACTGTCACTCGTGTTCGAAAAACAAAAAACGAGCGAGGGAGTTAAATTACCCGGAGTTCGAAAAGATGATTTTTTACTCAAACTCCGGTTCCAATTTCCAACCTCCAACTGTCACTCGAATTCCAAAACAAAAAACGAGCGAGTGAGTTAAATTACCCGGAGTTTGAAAAGATGATTTTTTACTCAAATTCCGGTTCCTAGTCCCGATTTTCAACTGTCACTCGTGTTTAAAACAAAAGCAAGCGAGTAAGTTAAATTACCCGGAGTTTGAAAAGATGATTTTTTACTCAAATTCCGCTTCCAAGTCCTGATTTTCAACTGTCACTCGAATTCCAAAACAAAAAACGAGCGAGTGAGTTAAATTACCCGGAGTTTGAAAAGATGATTTTTTACCCAAATTCCGGTTCTAAGTTCCAACCTCCAACTGTCACTCGAATTCCAAAACAAAAAACGAGCGAGTGAGTTAAATTACCCGGAGTTTGAAAAGATGATTTTTTACTCAAATTCCGCTTCCAAGTCCTGATTTTCAACTGTCACTCGAATTCCAAAACAAAAAACGAGCGAGTGAGTTAAATTACCCGGAGTTTGAAAAGATGATTTTTTACCCAAATTCCGGTTCCAAGTCCCAACCTCCAACTGTCACTCGTGTTCGAAAAACAAAAACGAGCGAGCGAGTTAAACTACCCGGAGTTTGAGTAAAATTCCGGTTCCTACTGTCACTCGTGTTTAAAACAAAAGCAGTTCGAAAAGATGATTTTTACTCAAATTCCGGTTCCAAGTCCCTGTCACTCGTGCTCGAAAAACAAAAACTCGCGAGCGAGTAAAATTCCGGTTCCAAGTACCGATTTTCAACTGTCACTCGAATTCCAAAAACAAAAGCAAGCGAACGAGTAAAATTACCCGGAGTTTGAAAAGATGATTTTTTACCCAAATTCCGGTTCCAAATCCCGATTTTCAACTGTAACTTGTGTTCGAAAAACAAAAGCAAGCGAGTGAGTTAAATTACCCGGAGTTCGAGAAGATGATTCTCTATCGAACTTCCTGTACTAAATCCGAATCCCGAACCGCTAAGCCCGTTTTCCGGTTCGAATCGTTGAAAAGGGCCGTCCGTCCTCGACTGTTCATCTTCCGTTTTTCGTTTTTCGTCCATCAGATGTTGATACGGACTCTGGGCGCCGACGCCAGCGACCTAATCGAAACGAAAAACGGCTCGACCAACGACACGAGCAAATGTCTGAGCGTCCCGTTACTGAAACGGGACCCTACGAGCGTGACCGAACCTAGCGACACGACGTCGCTGTGCAGCCTCTCCTCGACGCAGGACACCGGCTCGAAGAAACGCGTCCAGCTGCCGACGACTCCCGTTTCGGTCGAGTCGCCCAAACACGAACCCCGCGTCGTCGCGCCGCCGCCCGTCCAGACCGTGCACGTCCCGCAGACGTCCTACGACCCGCCGCCGAAGAGCGACAGCCCGGCGAAGCACCCGAAACAGATCGTCGGCCCGCCGCCGATCAAATCGGTCGAGTTCCTCAGCCACGACATGTGCATCACGCAGAACATCGTCGAGGCGCCGAAATTCCCGGACAAAGTCCCGCCGCCCGGTGTCAAGAAGGTCGAGCCTGTCGTCGATAGACCGAAACTGCCGACGCCGAAAGCCGAGAAGAAGCAGTTGGACGTCGACGCGGCGGTCAAGACGCCGGTCAAGGACGAGGTGTTCGAGAAGGAGACGAGATGGAGGACCACGGATACTTATCCGAGACGTGGCAGCGTGCAGAAGGTCGAGCCGGGCCATCAGGACGGGACGATCGCGAGCAGCGTGTGTCATCGGAGGGTCAGCATGCCGGTGAACACGCGAGGACCGGTCGTCGGGAAGGAGGTGAAGGGGAAGAAGATCGACTTCAGCGGGCATTTGGTCGCTAAGAGCGAGCTGTGGGATACCGGAAACCAGCACAGGTGCGCGCAGAAACACAAGATCGGGCGGGTGAACATCGCGTCGCAGCCGGACGTCAACGTCCGTGAAGGTAACTCCGTCCAATGTCTTGTCACTTCGTCCGTTCTATCCAGTCGTTTTTCCATCAGACGTGGAAGTCCAGCAGAGCGTCTCGTCGATGCACCGGTCCGTCAGCGAGAAGAACCGGCACGTGCGCACGCAGAGCACGAGCGCAGCAAAAGTGATAACGGACCCCGTGGCTGTTCCTCTGCCCGTGCCGTCGGTCCAGATCGGGCCCAAGACGACGCCGCACGTCGACGCCAAACAGCAACCGATGACCTCGTTGTACAACCAGCAGTGCAACAAGTACGGGTACGTCCAGAGCACGCCGAACGTCGCGGCGATTCGACCGATAGCGCCCGGACAGAGCAAGAAGTACGATTACGACAAGTCGCTGATATCGGCGAGCTCGGAGTCCGAGCTGCTCGACGGAGCGATCCTGCCGATATTCCAGAAGCTGTTGACCGAGAGGAACAAGTCGCAGCAGCAGATGAACCTCAGCTACGGGCAGAGCTGTCCGAATATCTCGATCAAGTGCGACATCGTCGAGTATCTGTAAGGAGTGGCCGGGTCTTGTCGGGGCCTGGGCCTCGGGCGGTCGTTTATCTGGAAACTCGAGAGGCCGGGAAATAGGCCCGGAAAATGTCGTTTTCGTACCGATTAAGGTAAACGCTCGTATAACGCGATTGATTCGCGTCGCGTTAAATGAAAATATCGAACTTTCCGAGTATCGCCGCCTACGAATCGAAATGAAACCCGAGCAGTCGGTTGTTTTCGACAAACAAAATGGCCGAGCGTTTTTAAACAAAATGGTTGTCGGGTTAGACGGACTTACAAATACACATAAAGTGTTCTCAGATACGAACTGAAGACTTAGTGTTTACAGATCTACTCATGTATATAAAAGGGCGTTCCTTCAGGAGTTCACAGTTCAATTTTCAAGTATTCTTTGAATGGAATTCCGGATGACGTTTGGACACGGCTCAATCTCACCTCGTGGTTCGCGGGCACAGACCTAAAATTCCATAAAACTAGAACATGAAACTTTTTTTAAAAAAGTCTATTCTGAGGATTCCTCCTGTCGAAAAACCGTACCAAAGACACATCGGTCTCTTGTAAGTCATCTCATAACCCAAAGATACGGAAAATCGTCATCCCGGAGTACCGAGATTCCTCCTGTCGAAAAACCGTCGAGGATTTTGTGGATTTACAAGTCATTCGAGGGTTCTGTGGATTTACAAGGCAATTTTGTCCCTTCACCAAGCCGTCTCATAACCGAAGATGATATTTTTTTTTTGGAAAAATCGTCATCCTCTGAGCATTCTGAGGATTCCTCCTGTCGAAAAACCGTACCAAAGACACATCGGTCTCTTGTAAGTCATTCGAGGATTTTGTGGATTTACAAGGCAATTTTGTCCCTTCACCAAGCCGTCTCATAACCGAAGATGATATTTTTTTTTTGGAAAAATCGTCATCCTCTGAGCATTCTGAGGATTCCTCCTGTCGAAAAACCGTACCAAAGACACATCGGTCTCTTGTAAGTCATTCGAGGGTTCTGTGGATTTACAAGGCAATTTTGTCCCTTCACCAAGCCGTCTCATAACCGAAGATGATATTTTTTTTTGGAAAAATCGTCATCCTCTGAGCATTCTGAGGATTCCTCCTGTCGAAAAACCGTACCAAAGACACATCGGTCTCTTGTAAGTCATTCGAGGATTCTGTGCGTTTACAAGGCAATTTTGTTAAGGAACAAAATTGCCTTGTAGACACGGCTTGGTGAAGGCACCAAACCGTATCATAACCAAAGATGATTTTTTAAAAAATCGTCCTCTCCTCGTCTCTCCAGCATCCAAACCTATCGACGTTTTCGAACAGTCGATTGAACTGTTTAAGATAGATGGGCCTGCAGGCCTTTGCAGAGAGCTTTTCGAAATATTCTCGTCGTACGCGAGGTCCTCGATCGATAACCGATCTAGTTTCTTGGAATTTCTTGTCAGTTCTGGACACTTGCACGGACTTGTCTCCGTACGATTTTCATTATAAAAACATGTTCGTTTGTGTGGCGTTCCAAGAGTTTGAGGATCGCTAACCGTATGGAACAAATGGCACGAAATTTAAATTTGATACTCCTGATGGAACCACCCTATATATATATATATATATATATATATACAGGAATACCTCGCACAGTACGGCTAATCGGTTCTATTGATTTTCCGGACTATTTGAAACCGGACTAATCGAAACATCAACTAAATACGAAAAACGTTAATTAGTTCCAATTTTTTTCCTGTTTTTCAGTAGATAAAACGAGAGTGATATATATTCAAATGTCTGTATGTATCAACAAAATGAAATCAGGGACATGCATTTTCAATTAAAAATTAATTAATTAAAAATCGACTTCACTCTAGAATTACGAATCGAAAACTGGTAGAAAAAGAAAAAGACCATAAAACTGGAACTGCGCAAGCACATGATTTATTTTTTTTTGGAAAATTTCAAACCGTACTAATCGAAGCCGCACTATGCGAGGTATTCCTGTATATACATATATGTATATATATATATATGTTTGTATGTATGTACTATAATTGTATCAAGACTTTTCCAATTCCAGTTAACTCATCTTGTCAATGGATAAAAACATACAAACTGGCTATTCTAGTATTTGTAGCCAAACCAAAAAAAAAAATATATATATATTCACCGACCCTCATTCAAACATGTTGACGCTTATAATGTACAATTTTTTGTGTGAACTAACCGAGTTCAGTGGGAAAACAAATCATAATTATATTCTAAATTGTTAGAAATTAAGTAATATATATATATATATATATATATATATATATATATATATATATATATATATATATATACACATTCACACATATGTATGTATAAAAAAAAAGAGGATGAAAATTGGTTACAAATGTATAAAAAAGGATTCTTATTTAGGTTTATATATATATATATATATACTAGCTCGAAAAAATCTAAGTACACCTATCAATACGCATATATTTCACAATAAAACAAACTGATTCATGTAAATTGGAAAACAAACATATTTTTTATTAATTCTATAAACTACTAGTTGTTTATATATGACAATTCCAAACAGTTTAAATTTATAACAAATAAATTAAAAAATAAAACATACAAGAGTTCATACAAACTGAGCAGAAAAAGTGTGCACACAGCAAATGAAAATCGAAAATAATATAAAGTAAAATAAACTTTTCAAATGAATTAGTAACCGGTCGGATAGCCTCTCTTTTAAGAACCTCCTATAATCGTTTTTGCATGGAATGATCCACTTTCTGTCGTTTACTTAGCACTAATCTTATTCCACTCTTTTTCCAAACCTTTCTTCAATATTCCTTTACAGTTATGCCATGTTGGTGAATTTACGTTCGAGAAAATGCCACATACGTTCTATAGGGTTTAGGTCTAGAGATTGGGGAGGTGCATGTAACTGTTTTGGAACGTTATATAATATCTATAGCTCAACAACTTCGGATCATTGTCCTGCAACAAATTATAAAATCCATCTACAACTGGGATTTCAATCTCTATTTCCATTTAGTCATCTGGTCCGCAAGTATGGAAGTGTTTGATATACTAGCTTATATATTTATATGTGATTTTTATAGCGTCTGTCGACGCTTTCCGCTTATCGGGGTTTTACTCCCTTCTCGACAGATATTTTTTACATGAGGTTGTCAGCCTTCATCAACCCTCGGAAACACGAGGGATTCTCCTCCGACTGGGCTCAAACGCAATCTCCTGCATGACACGCGGTGATGCAAACCACTGTACTATCTAGTCGGGTGTTCTTTTGAGAACATATATCCATATTAGTAGGTGTATGCAGACATTTTCGAGCATGTATATGTGTATGTATGTATATATATATATATATATATATATATATATATATATATATATATATAATCAGGTCTACCGGAAAATTCCATCCATTTTCGAACTAGAAAACCCCATTTTCAATATATTTCCAAATGATTTTTCCTTTCGTTACTAATGACCTTTTCTCAGCGTGACTGCAATTTGTGGATTCCATTTCTGTAGAATGGCATCGGACAGAACTTTCCGGTAGACCTGAAATATATGAAATTCTGAATTAATGTATATATATATAAAAAATATTTAGTGATATTGACTGTCAATTTTGTCAGTGTACGACTGATGAAATAAATGCTGATCATGAAATTGTTTCATCCTCAATCGACGGATCTGTCATTGTGGTATTATTTGTTAGATATTTAAGAAAAAAAAATTATATATACATACATATATATATATATATATATATATATATATATATATATATATATATATGTATGTATGTATATATAATATAGAAAATGAACGGCTCGTCGTTCCATATTCTAAGAAAAAAAGGATAAATAAACAGAACGATTAAAGAAAAATGTCAATTCTAGGTACATAATTACATAAAAACAATTCTGAACAAATGAAAATCCAAAAAAAACAATATACAAAAAAAAAACAAGAACGAGTCAATAAACGAATTTTGAAAATTGATCTGTCGTTTTATTTCATATACAAAAAATAGTTATAGATAAATGTGTATGTGATTTGATTTAAAGAGGATTTCAATCGAATTAGGATTGGATTTTTTTATTCCAGATTTAAATCGTTAAAATGTCCAACTCGCTATTAAAAAAATATCAATGAAGGTACGAAAAACTGGAACGATTCCCGTACTAGGAACCGAATTTTTGATTTAAAAAAAAATTAATGAGATTACCAAAAAAAACGACACTGAGTTGCTTGCTATCGAACGATTTTGATTTATATTTCGACGATTTTCATCGAAACGAATCTAAAAACTTACCAATTATTGTTATTTGATCGAGAATATTTGGAAAAAAAATAAAAATTGATATTAAAAAAAAATTTCAACAGGATTCGAACTCGAATCAGTTATAAAAATGACAATTTTACAATCAGGATCGAATATCGATGTCACTCTTTCTAACTCACTGTTTACATATCAGTTCTCTTTGTTTATCGACCGACACATCGTGTTTTTAGCGTGTTTTGACAAGTGTAATCGATTTTATTGATTATTAAATGTCAATTAATCGATTGAGAATCGAACTGAATCCAAAAAATGGCGATATTTTCAATCAAATCAATTATTTTTAAAATGAAAATGTATACAAACCTGACAATCAAGATCCAATATCCATATCACTCTTTCTAACTCACTGTTTACATATCAGTTCTCTTTGTTTATCGACCGACACATCGTGTTTTTAGCGTGTTTTGACAAGTGTAATCAATTTTATTGATTATTAAATGTCAATTAATCGATTGAGAATCGAACTGAATCCAAAAAATGGCGATATTTTCAATCAAATCAATTATTTTTAAAATGAAAATGTATATACAAACCTGACAATCAAGATCCAATATCCATATCACTCTTTCTAACTCACTGTTTACATATCAGTTCTCTTTGTTTATCGACCGACACATCGTGTTTTTAGCGGGATTTGACAAGGATAATACATTTTATTGATTATTAAATGTCAATTAATCGATTGAGAATCGAACTGAATCCAAAAAATGGCGATATTTTCAATCAAATCAATTATTTTTAAAATGAAAATGTATATACAAACCTGACAATCAAGATCGAATATCAAGTTCCCGAATTTTAAATACCTGTTTGCATATCCGTTCTCTTTGTTTATCGACCGACACATCGTATTTTTAGCGTGAACAAGGATATATTTTATTGATTATTAAATGTCAATTAATCGATTGAGAATCGAACTGAATCTTATTTTCTCAACTCAATTATTTTTAAAATGAAAATGTATATACAAACCCTGACAATCAAGATCGAATATCCATATCACTCTTTCTAACTCCCTGTTTACATATCAGTTCTCTTTGTTTATCGACCGACACATCGTGTTTTTAGCAGGATTTGACATGGATAATACATTTTATTGATTATTAAATGTCAATTAATCGATTGAGAATCGAACTGAATCCAAAAAATGGCGATATTTTCAATCAAATCAATTATTTTTAAAATGAAAATGTATATAAACCTGACAATTAAAATCGAATATATATATATATACAGCACTCTTTCTAACTCATTGTTTTCATATCTGTTTTCTTTTCTATCAAACGACTTATCGTGTTTTTAACGGACTTTGACAAGGATAATACATTTTATTAATTATTAAATGTCAATTAATCGATTTAAATCCAATAATGGTGACATTTTTAACTAAAAAATCATTCTTAGAAAACGATAACTAATAACTTTAAATCAATTATTTTTCAAATGAAAATTATACAATTGAGATCGTTTATCGACGGTTTAATCACTATTTGAAACGGATTGAATCCAAAAAATGAAGTGTAATAAATTTTATTAATTATTAAATATCAATAAATCGATTTAAATCCAATAATGACGATATTTTGAACCAAAAAATCATTCTTAATCAAATCAGTTATTTTACAAATAAAAATTATACAAATTTTATAATTGAAATCGAATATCCATATCACTCTTTCTAACTCCCTATTTCCATATCAGTTCTCTTTGTTTATCGACCGACACATCGTGTTTTTAGCAGGATTTGACAAGGATAATACATTTTATTGATTATTAAATGTCAATTAATCGATTGAGAATCGAATTGAATCCAAAAAATGGCGATATTTTCAATCAAATCAATTATTTTTAAAATGAAAATGTATACAAACCTGACAATTAAACTCGAATATATATATATATAGATCACTCTTTCTAACTCATTGTTTTCATATCTGTTTTCTTTTCTATCGAACGACTTATCGTGTTTTTAACGGACTTTGACAAGGATAATACATTTGATTAATTATTAAATGTCAATTAATCGATTTAAATCCAATAATGGTGATATTTTTAACCAAAAAATCATTCTTAATCAAATCAGTTATTTTTCAAATAAAAATTATACAAATTTTATAATTGAAATCGAATATCCATGTCACTCTCTCAAACTCACTGTTTTCATATCTGTTCTCTTTTTTTATCAACCGACACATCGTGGTTTTAGGGGCTTTGACAAGGATAATACATTTTATTAATTATTACATTTTTATTAATTATTAATTATAATCGATTGAAATTCAAACTAAATCCAATACCGGTTCTATATTCCCTTATTAAAATATTTATGATCACCCAAACTAGTGTCCGAAAAATCATATTAAAAAAAAATTTAAATTAAAAAAATTATTTAAAAATCGTATATGAAAATTATTTAAATTAAACATATAATTTATAACAATTATTAATCGATCATGTCGAGAAAAAGATAATCACAAATTGTATTTTCGGTGCCAGAAAATTCGAGATTCGAATATAAAACTCGGGACTTGTAATCGACCTGCTTTCGAAATCATAAAATTTTAAACGGTCCTACCTTTTTTTGAGTACGTAGTGCTAAGTAATCGTCCGAGACGAATTTCCCACGTATTTTACCATCGATCTTGTCTCGATACACCGATTTTCAGTTTCGTATTAAACTCGATTACACCGATTATCACTACCGTCCAGTTACAAATTAACAAATAATCATAATCGGAGATAACGGGCGCAATTTGGGTAAACGTTTCAGATACTTTTATAGATTTTTCACTTAAAAAAACCCGATGAGAAATAACGACTGAGAATTCGAACTGTCAACAATGAACTAGCGACCGTCTGATCTCGACTGTCTACAAATTTGTGGTTATGTAACCCTATTTTCTTAAATATATAAATAAATCAAATACGAGAAATATTCCAGTTAGAAATAATGAAGATAATCGTAAATACCAAACGTGTTTCGGTACGAAATCATCTTTCAGCTTATAAAAATACGAGTACGTTTCGATTACAACCGTAGACGTAGCCGTCACGAAACCAAAAAAACACGATTTTACTTGAGAAATCGTACACAATCGATACATACGTACGAAAACTTGATAAAGAACTCGTTCTTAGTTCCGAAAATCGATGTATTTTCTAAAGATTCATCGGATAAGATTTTTTGAAACGTCAAGTCGAGGGAAATGACCGAGTCGGTTCGAGTAAATATACATCCGGACGACTCCGTGAATCTCACGAGCACCTACAAAAAAAACTCTGTGAGGAAAAAGAGGCAGGCGTACGGTACAAACAAACATGTCTCGTAAACTATAACCTAAAAAAAAAACTGAAATGTTTTATTTGAAAAACGTTTTACACTGTCACGTTTCTTATCCTTTTTACAAAATTACAAGTCTGTTTATGCATGTAGTCATATGAAATAAAACGGTATTGTCGAAACCGTTCGATAAATATCGGTCCGTGATATTCGAAGGAAGATGCGCCGGGCCGTGATTAGATGAACTCCTCCGGCTCGCGCGGCGCGTCCAAGTCCCTGTAGTGGACGATCGGTCGGAAGTCCGGCGGCGCCCTGGAAAATACAGTTCGGAATAGGGACCGTCTAAACGGTATCCGATACGTAAAGCACGGTCGAACGTCCGTAGCGTGTCTCGTTCGAATTAGCAACGGCGTACGTTCGGTTCGCTGCGGCGAGCGTCAATGTCGGACAGACTGACGGGATGCGAACGCGGCATCGCGTTTTATCTAAAACGACACAAACCGTACGAGTTACTTCGACACGAGACGACCGGAATCGTTCCGTAGCGATCCCGCCGAGAGAGGCCGATCCGTCGTCGTGAGACGTATCTACGGACAATGACGCGGATTTCGAAACACACGTACCTCGATCTCGAGTAGCCTCTCGACCTCTGCCCGTAGCCCTGGTTGTAGTATCCGCCCCTCGGCGGCGCGCCGTACGGCCCGTATCCGGCGGTGAATCTACACGACCGATAACGTTAGAACGTGACGGATTAAAAAAAAGACTCTATCCGACTCACCCGGGATGCCCGTAACTCGGCGCCTCTTCCCTCTTGGTCGGCTGCTGTTCGGCGAGCATCGGCCGTTTCGGATCCTTCAGATAATTGTTGAAGAACTGGACCTCGCGTTTCACCTCCTCGACCTTCTCGGCGTGCTTGTTGAAAATGTGCTTACGGACGAAGTCCGGACCCTTGAACTTCTTCCCGGACAACGGACACAGCCACTTGTCTTTCGCGAGCTCTCTCGTGTTCGCCAACACGAATTTATCGAGCTCGGCTTGCTCGTCCTTCATCGCGAGCGTGACGAGCTTGTCGACTTTCGACTCACCGGCCGACCCGCCGGACGCGGTCTTGTCGGGGAGAAAGTGCGACATCTTCGTCTCGACGGCCAGGCCGAGGAAGGCCGTCATGTCAGTCTGAAAACAGAAGCCGGTCAGGTCGTGTCACGCCGGACCACCGTACGCGCGTTTACCTTTGCCAAAGGCGGAGGTCCTCTCGCGTGCAAGATGCCGCACCTGTTCGGCATTTCGTCCTCGTTCGGATACTCGCAATGGTTATAATAATCGACGGAATGGACTATACGCAGGTACAGGATGATTCTGGAAACGTAATGACAGTTACGTTCGCTCCTAACCTCAAAAAAAAAAAAAAAAAAAAATCGACTCACCTGTCAAGTACTTTGATGAGCGCTTCGTCCCGGTCAAAGCTGCCGCTCGAAGAGTCCTGTTGGTCCGTGCTCGTCTCGACGCCCAACAGCTCGTCCTCTTCGGCCGAAGCTTCTTCGATCAGGTAATCGGTGATGTTTTTCAGTACGGGGTTGTTCGAGACGAGACCGAACGACTGTAAGAATAAACCCCGATCGGAACGAGCGCGAAGATTTTTTAACGAGACCGCTTACCGCCCGATCGTCGTTCCTGTTCTCCGTGTTCTCGTCGATCCACAAGCTCGCTTTTCCGTCGAGATGCAACGCGACTTTCGCCGATATCCTTATGTCTGAACGGACGACCGTCTTATGCGCCGAGATCCCGTTGACTTGCCGTATCCTCCTGCTCAGATCGCGGTTGACGATCGCTCCGAGCTCGCAGTCACGCAGCTGTCAAAACGATCAGACGTATATCGATTATCAGGATCGTAGAAGAACGCCGTGACACTCACCCGTATGTTGTTGAGATTCCAGCAAATCTCCTTGATGTTTGCGTTACGGGTGAACGTGACCCATCCTCTCCTCAGCCACCTCCGTTCCGGCTGCGGGTCGGCGAGCGCGACCCTCAAGAACCCCGAATACCTCGAGCACATCGCCTCGACCTCCTGCCGCGTGATCGTCGGCGCCAAGTTCCGTAAGAAGATCGACGTCGTCTTGTGCAGAGCTCTCGGCGGTTCCGGTTTAGGCACCTCGGGCTCTTCCTCCTTCTTGACCTCGTCCGGTTCGATCTCGTCGTCGTCTTTGATACTCTCCGGCTTAGGACTCTATACGACACGACGATTTAAAACCGTTTCTCATCCGGAAACGTACGATAAGACTTACGTCTACTTTCTCGGCGGACGGTCCTTCCTTTTCGCTGTCGCTGTCGCTCGACGAGCCGCTCTCGCTCCCCGAATAAGACCTCTTTCTGTTCTTGTCCGGTTTCACCGGCCGGTCGCCGTTCTCGTCGACCTTCTTCGGCTCTTCTTCTTTCGCCGGCTCGTCCTCGTCTTCTTTACGGTCGACGTCGATTTTCTCGACCGCCTCTTCTTCGTCTCTCTCGACGTCGGTATGTTCCGTCTCGCCGTCGTCTTTCTCCGACACCGGCTTCTCAGAAACGTCTCCTTCTTCGTCCGGCACGTTCTCGTCGGCCACGTCGTACTTCTCTTCGGCCTTCGGCCGAAAATCTTCATCTTTATCGATATCGGTTATCACCTGCACGTCGGAATTGTCCGTCTTGGCGTCGTCGTCGTCTTGTTTCGGTTTGTCTTGCGCCGACGACGACAGCAGGTCGAGTTTTTTATCCGGCTCGACTGAAAAACGAACACGTACAGCTATCCCCGGATACGGATAGTCAAAGACGTACCTGCTACGACCGAATTCGCTTCCTGGTCCAAGACGGCAAGATCCGCTTCCGTTCCTCCTTCCAGTTTAATCACGACCGTGTCTAAAAGCCGTATGAGATCGTCGGTTCTAGTACAATCTACGGTGACGTCCTCGAACTTGCCGCTCTCGAGTAAGTCTACGAATACGGTCACTCGTTTCTATAATTTTTTAAAAAAAGTGAGGTTAGTCAAACGTCAGCGGGAGAATGCTCGGACCGTACCTTCAGAGCGTTGAGCTGTTCGTCTCTACGTTTCACCGAATCTTCCGGGTGATATTTTAATCGGAACCTAAAAACGGATCGGAACGGATCGTTAGACACGGGCGGTGGCGTCCGATAAACTACGTCCTGATTTGACAATGGGTTCAAACATTTATCCGAACAGACAACCGTCGACGATCGTGACCGTTGGCCCGACGATGACGTGAAATCCGATCGGGCTAACTTTCAAAGCGGTCGTCGCCTCTCGTCCGTAGCCTGTCGGTCGCTCGTGCCGGCGGTTCATACGCGGATCCGGCAATCGAGACCGACGAGGCCGTCCGTCCACTCACGCAGACACCTGTCGCTCGTATAAATACGCACGCTCGTACTCGTCCTTTCACGCAAGCACACGTTCCGACACACACTCGCACGTGTAGTTACGATAAACATGATCAAGAGAAATTAGACTGATTAAAATGCTTATTTATTTGGCAAAACGAATGTAAACCTCACCTGTTGCGACCGCATTAACATTGAGGTTAAAAAATATAACAAGAAAAGATAGAAATGATCGCGGAAGCTTTGCATTGCGCGCAAAAGCTCGTTTTACGTACGTATTATTACGTTCACACTCGACGTAACCTTAAACTTTTACTATTCGTCGTGCACACGCGATTTCAATACGTTTTACCGAATCGATTTTAACATATGTACATGTATATCTGATCGTTTTATTTCGAACGTCGATCGGAGAAGCTGTAGAGAAAAATTCTGATTTAGAGTGACGTACGGTCGCTTTCGTAACGGTCGGGTCGGACGGCCTAGGACGGAACGACATCGTCCGCTCGAAAAAACAGACCGCGACGGCACGGCGAATCCGATGCTTTCGCCGGCCGGCCGGCCGTGCACGCGGAGCTCGAATCGCGCGTCGACCCGACGACCGAGAGCGACCGGACGGATCGTCGACAGTCGTACGACGACACGGAACGTACCACTCGTCGTCTTTATGCGCGACGAAGAATTCGTTCAGCTGCTGCCGTTGGAATTCGAGCTTGTACTCGTTGTACTTCTCGACCGCCTCGCTATCGGATATGTTATCGTCCTGCGCGGCGAGGAACGCTTTGAACGACATCATCGGAGGCTGCGCGCCTTCCGGCTGAGTAGCCGGGATCGGCTCCCTGCGAAGAGAAACTGTCTGTATTTTTTTCCCTCTCCGTACGAACTTCGTGACACGTACCTCTGCGGCGGCTGATGGTACGACTGATAGTGGTTGTAGTAGCCCTCGTGCGGAGGATAGTAGTCGTGTCGCATGCGTTTCGCTTGAGGTTCGATGCTCGGAGAGTACCCGCGGTCGCGCGGCGCGCCTCGGTAGTCGCTCCTCGGACGCGGCCTCGACCAAGGTTCGCTGGTAACGGATACATTGACGTACGAACGAGAAAACTAGTGTTCGAGACTCACCGTTCCTGCCAGTCGTCGCGCGGCCGGACCGGTCTGTCGACGCCTCGATAATTCGCCTCGGCGCGCTCGCCCCTGAACTTGTCGCGGCGTTTCCGGTCGTACTCGTCGTCGCTGTCGCCCATCTGACACGGATTCGAATCGATTTCAAATATACGCAAATAGGAAATGAGGTTATGTACACGTATTTCGATTGAAAAGCCACACGGACGATCGAAATCGAATCGACGCGATATATTATTCGAAACTAAATGATTTGCGGCTCGGGTACGAGCCGAATTTCCATGAAAAGCGTATGACCTAGTAATAAATAGAGATCTTAACCGAAATGCCAACTCGACGTTTGGCTCGAGCGAGAGACGCGAGCGAGCTTTTAAATCGAATTCGATGAAAATACGTGTATTTAACGCAGATACGAGCCGATCACTAAATACCTTACGATTTCCTTCCGTTTTTTATGAAATTTCGAAAAATCCAAACACTAACACGACCGAACAGTGGCGTGCAAGCGTCACGAGATAACCAAGATGGATATACGATTGGAAAGAAATAAAATATATGCCGATCGAATGAACAACAAAATCCCCTGTGTGATATCTGAAAAAAATAGCCCTGGACGAAATTCGAATAATAAAAAAAAAACCGTTTTTGGATATCGACCCGAGGGTCGTCGGCTCGTCGTACGACGCGTGTACACACGTTCTCGGTTTGAATCTCACAGAGACCGGCTTCGTTCATCGTAGTAGATAGACGTACATCGTTGTATTAATGGTGTCAGGTCTTATTTATTAATAATTATCTTTTATACAAGAATAATTACAATGATCGTTTAGTTTACGTATAAACTTACAATTTAGTTACATCTGACGACAAAGCACACGGAGAAAACATAGACCGCGCTCCGTCGACCGTGCCGGGGATCGGACGGTCGCGGCGTCGTTTCGATTTTCCGTAGAACGCGTGTTTTCACGTACCGCGAGGAGATTCCGCGTTCGCGGAAAATCGATACGGTACCGTTCGACCCGGACGGCCGCGCTCGCCCGGCCGAAAACCTATGTGAGAAACGAACGTAGGAAAACAACAAATCGATTTACAAAAAAATCAACATTTAATCAACCTTAAAAAAAATAAACACGATCGTACAGAACACAGAAATAAACGTAAAAGCCGTAATATATTCGTACGTTCGGCCGTCGTCTCGTCGTCCGGTTCCGCCCGTACGAGATCCCCCGACGACGACACGACTCCGTCCGTTTCGGCCGGAGCGCGCGCGCGCGCCGGCTCGGCCGAGCTCTCCCGATCGACGGATCTCGTCGTCGTCGTCCGTCGTCGTTATTATTATCATTATCTCCAATAGATATACAATACAGCTAGGATTAAAATCGTACCGCCCGGCCGACAGACCCGACTTTCGGCGACGCGCCGGCGGCCGCGACGGAGTTTCGTACCCGGGCGGTCGCCGAGAGTACGGTCGGACGATCCGAATCTGTGAAGCGATCTAAAAATTACAAGAGTGTAATAATAGTGGTAATAGTAGATACTAACAACTTTTTTTTTAATTTTATCCCCCTCGTCGCCGATTTATTCATTTATTTATTTTATTTTTTATTAATTTTTTTATTCTTTAAATATATATTAACGTTAGTCATCGGACGAGAAGCGTCGTCCGCCCGGCGAAAGGTTAAGTAGGTACGCGACGGGGTGCGACGTCGCCGCCCCGGGCCGCCGAGCGAGGCGACGCGTCTCCGCCGACCGGCCCGGAGCCGTCCGTCCGGACCGTTCACAGCGCGAACTTGCCGATCATGACGCCGAGCAGGGCGATCACGATCCCGACGACGACGTACAGCGCGGGTAACGGTAGGAACTGGTCGTCGATCGGGGGCGGAGTGTACTTGGTGCTCGGCGCCGAGCTCGGGCCGGCCGACGCGCCGCCGGCCTGCGCGAGGCCGTGCTTCAGCCGGAGGATCTCCTCTTTGAGCTGCAGATTCTCCTGTCTGAGCGTGCTCTCCTCCTCGCGGAGCGTCTTGACCTCCTGCGCGGCCTTCATCAGCTCCGCCTCCTGCGGCGTCAACGGCCCCTGCAACAGACGCGCCGTTCTCAACGTACCGTCCGCGCTCGCCGACGGCGCGCGACCGACCTTCGACGCCGCGTGCTCGACGATCCGTATCGTCTTCTCGTCGACGTCGGCGTTCGCGTCCGGCGGCGCCGACGCGCCGTCCTGCGCCGGCATCTCGAACACGCACTTCAGCTTAGAATCCATCAGGTTCTCGGCCCCGATATCTTTCCAGACGTCGTCGGCGTTGAAGTCGTCGTCCGGCGCGACCGCCGTCTGCACCATGAACTTGTGCTTGTTCTTCTCGGCCGGATCGAATATGAACGGCTGGAGGCATACTTAAAGAAAAAAAAACAAACAGACCGTCGACGCCGACCTCTCTCTCGTCGACTCGACACCGTACTCACTCGCTATCTCGGTCACGTTCTTCGGCTCGAGCAGACCGGAATTCGGCCGGACGCAATACTTCTTCGGAGCGGTGGTTTTGATTTTGAATATCACGCGTCTGTCCGTCGGGTTAGTCAGCTTGATGAACGTCGTCACCGGCACGTTGAACGGACCTGAACAAAACGGACGGTCTGTCAGAAATCTCATACGGAACCCTCCGTCCGGTACACGATCGGATCTCTCTCTACGGTCACGAGAGATCCATCGTACGGTTTCTAACAGAGGATGACGTTGCGGATTTCGAATCGACACGTCGTGTCGTCATACGTCAGTGCGGAAAGGAGAGAGAGAAGAGAAATATTTTTTTTTTCCCGATACACGGACGGCTGTCACACGTAAAAACCTATAAATAAAACTCAGCCCGTGTCGAACGGCCAGTCGCGGCGGCACGACGCGGCCGCTAGCACGTTACATTTCTCGAAATAGACATTCGCGCTGTCGTGCGCGCCGTCCGTCGTCCCTCTCGTACGGACGCTCGACGTCTTTGACGTGCGGCTCCGCACGACAACCCGATGCACATTTCTCGAAACCACACACGCACGCACGCACGCACACGCAAAAGCACGCACGATCGCTTACCTATGAACTTTAATTCGTTCTGTGGATCGATTGCGATTATCTGTTCGGGTTTTGACATCTTGTCGTCGAGCTCGAAACGGAATCGGAAGGTATTTCGGTCCTGTCGCCACCGGAACAGATACACACTTGTATAGATATATAAATAAATGAATATATATATACGTATTTCGACGAATATGTATATATATATTATTTATACGAGCGTTATCTATATCGCACGACACTGAACCACTTACGAGACGTTCGGTTATCTAGACCCGTGTTGTATCTACGTGTGTGTGTGTGTGTATGTTGTTATCCTCGTTGTCGTCGTTCTCGACAAACGGACGAATATCGAACGGACCGTCGACGACGTTCCGATTTAATCGTATATACGCGACTCGATTGATGGTCGGCCTCCCGGTTTGGGCTGATTTTACACGACGTACGTGCGTCTGTCCGTCTATGTATGTGTGTGTGTTTTTTGTGTGTGTACGGATGCGTGTGTGTGTGTGCGTGCGTGCGAGGCCGCCGTACGTGCGAATGTGTGTGTGCGAGCGAGACGCATGCGCGACGTGAACGATACGAGAGACAACATGGACGATGCAGACGTCGTGTGACGTCATCGACGCGATGATGCCGGACGCGGTCGGTTCGGATGGACGACGGTAGATGGCGGTCGGCGGCGGGTGTTAATTATTCATTCGGACGTACACATGCATACGTTTTATATAAAATTACATAATTTATATTTATATATATATATAAATGTTATTACAATAGAGGATGGTATATTTCGTAGCGCCGAAAGAAATAACATCGATGCCGAACAAAATGCTTAGCATGGAATTGAACCGAAAACTACAATGTTTACTAGTAGAACATTTCAAATTTAGTACGGGATATATTTATTGATCTGAATTATTTGTACATTTTATATATGTATATATGTAAACATTTAAAAGCACTTAATGTCATTAAGGAACATTCCATTTATAGGTTTTTACTGAGCAGTAGATTGATATAGGTTTTTATGATGTATATATATATATATATACATATATATATATATATATATATATATATATATATATATATATACACACTACTGATATCCCACATCAGCCCACTGCTGAGCGAAAGCCTCGTCGAATGTCATAATTAAAAAAGAAGAGTTTTCCGAGCCTCTTCCATTCTTTCCTGTCGCTGGCCAATCTCATCCAACGTTGGCCTCCACAATACTTCACAATTTCATCTCTCATATATATCTCATAAAAAACTATATCAACCTACTAATAGTCCAATCCGATGAATTTCCATATAACTCTGTCTTATCAATCCACAGATCTTTTATAGGTTTCCATTTATAGGTT
Organism: Neoneuromus ignobilis; assembly: GCA_029203775.1. NCBI lineage: Eukaryota > Metazoa > Arthropoda > Insecta > Megaloptera > Corydalidae > Neoneuromus > Neoneuromus ignobilis. Next base: position 1,725,081 of record CP092098.1, read on the forward strand.
TTTACTGAGCAGTAGACTGATGTAGGTTTTTATGATATACACCTGGGTCTGTTTTTATGCGCTAGATACGTTCCATAGAAAAGCGCATTAAAAAAAATCGCACTAAAGACTTAACTTATATTGAAAAATTAGGAATACGTTCCTTAATTTTCATAAACCGAAGCGACAAAGTGAAATTACTCTAAAATTCGTATTAAAAAAATCAGGAAATAAAGAATGTCTACAAAAAATTTCAAATATTTGAATAAAATTGATACAGAATATTGCTTTTTTATTTTATATATATATATATATAAACAGCTTTCTATCTACTGCTGGATGAAGATCTCACTTCAGTCGACTTTTCTAGTCCATTTTGATGAATTTCCTTGTACCTCTGTCTCTCTATCGACAGGTCTTTTCCTAGATCTTGTATATCTAGATTTTTAATCGATAATTTCTCTTGTCCATTGTTGATCCTCTCTTCTTGCTCTATGACCGGTCTATTTCCATTTCAAACTTTTTACTTTTGCTATAACATCTTTAACTTTGATTCTCTTTCTATCTTTTTGTGTTATTCTTACAATATATATTTCTGTATTTTGTTGTCTGAAGCTGTTGAATTACAATGGAAATCAAAACATACACATACACATTCACATTCATACATATATATATATATATATATATATATATATATATATATATATATCATAAAAAACTATATCAACCTACAAATAGTCCAATCCGACGAATTTCCATATAACTCTGTCTTATCAATCCACAGATCTTTCCTGGATATTGTATATCTAGATTTTTAACCGATAATTTCTCTTGTCCATTGTTGATCCTCTCTTCTTGCCCTGTGACCGGTACTCTTCCCATTTCAAACTTTTTACTTTTGCTATAACATCTTTAACTTTTGTTCTCTTTCTATCTTTTTATATTATTCGTACAATATATATTTCTGTATTTTGTTGTCTGAAGCTGTTGAATTATTATGGAAATCAAAACCTATACATAACACACATATACATACATACATACATATATATATATATATATATATATATATATATATATATATATATATATATATATATATAAACAGCTTCTTTCTATCTACTGCTGGATGAATATTTCATTTCAATCGACTTTTCTAGTCCATTTTGATGAATTTTCTTGTACCTCTGTCTCGTCTAGCCACAGGTCTTTTCCTAGATTTTGTATATCTAGATTTTTAATTGATTTCTCTTGTCCATTGTAGGTCCCCTCTTCATACCCTCTGACCGGTTCATTCCCATTTTAAACTTTTTACTTTTGTTATAACATCTTTAACTTTGGTTCTCTTTCTGTGTTATTCCTAGAATATATCTTTCCAAGTTTCATTGTCTGGGGCAGCTGAACTATTCTGGTGATCAAAACCTATTTACATACACACCAGACTCTTTCTATCTACTGGATGAAGGTCTTACTTCAACCGATTGAATATCTTCCTCTCCCAGTCTATTACTGATATTTATATATATATATATATATATATATATATATATATATATATATATATATATATATATATATATATATATATATATAGTATGTATGTATTATATATATATATATATATATATATATATATATATATTTATAAGTATTCGTACATACACTGTAATCATTGATTTTGAATAAAATTAAACTAATAAGGAAAGTAATTTTTATTATTTTATGGGTGTACCGTTTGATGATACCCACTGATGATAACCTGGAGCTTTCATGGTATAAAACTGACTGATTTACAGATAGATATATATATATATATATATATATATATATATATATATAAAAGTATTCATACATACTCTCTGTATTTATCAACTTTCAATAACATTACACTAACAAGAAATGTAATTTTTAATATTTTATGGATATATCCTTTACATTGATGATAACCTGTAGTTTTCATGGCGTAAAATGACTGATTTACTGCTGAATATAGTACAATACAATACGATTTATTGATCTAAATAAGTATACATGACGAGGTTTACATGAAATGGTGGGTATTACATCAGTTTCCTATATCCAATATTCTACCTGATGATTAATTGAAAGTTCTTAATTTAGTCTATTAACGTTTTATTGTTTGTGTGTCTTTTTACAGGGAGAATTTACCAAAAACCTGCTTGAGATAATTCAGTACATGTATGAATATTCATATATATATATATATATATATATATATATATATATATATATATATATATATATATATATGATATATAACCTATATATATATATATATATATATATATGAATATTCATACATACTGTATTCACCAACTATTAATAAGATTATATTGATAAGAAAAGTAATTCTTAATACTTTGTGGGGGTATGATGATAATCTGGAACCTCCGTAGGATAAAACTGACTGATTTACC